>APFE030836406.1:243258-274537 GCA_000404065.3 Pinus taeda
CACAAGAAGGATGGATCATGGTGCATGTGTCCGGATTATAGGGAGCTCAACAAGCTCACTATTAAATATAAGTTCCCCATTCCTGTCATTGATGAATTACTGGATCAATTGCATGGATCAATTTATTTCACCAAGTTGGATCTTCGTTCAGGATATCATCAAATCAGAATGAAGATTGAAGACATTCCGAAAACAGCATTTAGAACTCATGAGTGTCATTATGAATTTTTGGTCATGCCTTTTGGCCTTACCAATGCACCCTCTACATTTCAAGGTTTGATGAATTCCATTCTCAAACCCTTCCTTAGAAAAATTGTGTTAGTATTTTTTGATGATATACTAATATACAACAAGTCTTGGAAGAATCATGTTAAACATGTTGACAGGGTGCTACCACTATTGGAGGAGAAACAATTATATGCAAAAAGATCCAACTGTTTTTTTGGAGTATAAGAGGTGGAATATTTGGGTCATATTGTATCTCATGAAGGAGTTAAGGTAGACCCTAGAAAAATTAAAGCTATTAAGGAATGGAAAATCCCCACATCCATAAAGAATCTGCGAGGATTTCTCGGGTTGACAGGGTATTATCACAAGTTTGTTAAGAATTATGGGAGAATAACAACACCTTTAACAACATTGTTGAAGAAATATGCATTTTCATGGACTCCAGAAGGAACAAAGGCCTTCGAACATCTTAAAGAGGCAATGTGCCAAGCACCGGTCTTAGCTACACCGGACTTCACAAAAACCTTTATTGTGGAATGTGATGCTTCAGGAAATGGAATTGGTGCTGTTTTAATGCAAGATGAAAGACCCATTGCTTTTGAAAGTCGTCCAATCAAGGGAAAGTTTTACACAAAGCTATTTATGAGAAGGAAATGTTGGCAATACTCCATGCACTTAAGAAATGGCGACCCTACCTAATGGGAAGACACTTCAAGGTAAAAACGGTTCATGATAGCCTTAAATACTTTTTAGAACAAAGATTATCCTCTGAAGAGCAACAAAAGTGGGTCACAAAGATGTTGGGTTATGACTTTGAAATCATCTACAAAAAAGGGAAGCAAAATGTGGTGGCAGTGCACTCTCAAGGAAGGATGAGGATGTGGAAGCATTGTTGTGCGCCATTTCTATTATCCAACCAGATTGGATAACGAAGCAAGGGAGGAATGGAAGAATGACGAAGAAGTGTGGGCACTTATTCGAAAGTTAAAACAAGATTCTAGTACGTCGGATACATTTAGCTGGAAAAATGATTCGTTATGGTACAAAGATCGCTTATACCTCTGTAAGAATTCCTAGCTAAAACAAAAGATTCTTATGGAATTGCACACTTATCCCTTAGGAGGGCACTCATGATTTTTAAAAACTTACCACAAGGTTAAGCATGAATTTTTTTGGGATGGCCTTAAATCAGATATTCAAAAGTTTGTGGCGGAATGTTTGGTTTGCCAACAAAATAAAGTTGAAACAATTAAGACACTGGGTCTATTACAACCTTTATCCATTCCAAGCCAACGTTTGGAGGGGGTTTCAATGGATTTTATCATAGGTTTACCCAAGTCTGAGGGAAAGAGTGTCATCATGGTGGTAGTTGAAAGACTTACCAAGTATGCACACTTTTGTGCATTATCACATCCATTTAATGCTGTACAGTTTCTACTGCATTTATGGAACAATTCAAAAGCTACATGGAAACCCAAAGATTATTGTAAGTGACAGAGATCCCATTTTCACTGGAAATTTTTGGACATAATTATTTTCTTGTCTTGGTACTCAGTTAGCTCCTAGCTCATCTTATCATCCTCAATCTGATGGGCAAACTGAGATAGTAAACAAATGTTTGGAAGGATATCTTCATCGCTTTGTATCTGATAAATAGACACAGTGGGTCAAATGGTTTCCTCTGGTTGAATGATGGTATAACACTTCCTTCCATACAGCAACAAAAATGACCCCATTTATGGCACTTTATGGGCATCAACCACCATCCATCACATCATATTTAAGAGAAAATTTTAAGGTTCAGGCAGTGGAACATCACATCGAACATCAACAACAAGTCCTCCAACTCTTAAATGATAACCTCGTATTGGCACAAAATAGAATGAAACAACAGGCAGATCAACATCGTAGTGAAATAAGTTTTGATGTAGGTGATTGGGTATTCCTACAGCTACAACCATATAAGCAAATGTCCTTCAAGCAAGCTAAGAAGGATAATAAATTATCACCAAAGTATTATGGTCCATACAAGGTGTTGCAAAAGATTGGTACTATGGCATACAAATTGGAGCTCCTGCAGCTTCTCGATTGCACCCAATTTTCCATGTTTCATGTTTAAAGAAGGTTATAGGCGACAAGCTCCCAGTTCAAACAATATTTCCAGAACTTGATGAGGAAGGAAAAATTATATTGGAACTGGAAGCAGTCATAGAAGCAAGAACTCGACAGCGACGAAATCGATCAATTTCAGAGTATCTTATCAAGTGGAAGAACTTATCCGCTGAAGATTCCACATGAGAGGATGAGAATTTTATGCAGAAGTATCCAGAACTACTCAAGCGTTGAGGACAACACTTTTTTGAAGGAGAGGGGCATGTTGGGTCCCTATAATACTAGTGATTACCCCATTACTATTGTAGTTGTACCCTTTAATAATATTGTTGTGCCCATATTATCCCCATATTGTTATTACTGTGCCCCATAAAATCCCTCTATTGTTATTTTTATGGATTTATATTATTATTGTTAGGTCGGTTGGGTTATATTGTGACTCCATAGACTCCTATATATAGAAAGGAGGCTTTTTCATTTGAATCATCCAAGAATTGTTCATTTTTGTAATGTAAAGGAGGTTGCCCCCTCGAAGAGGCTGAATTCTAAGGCGTTGATCTATCTTTTCTATATTTTCTTGCGCTGGTTTCATAACATCCCCCTCGACCAACAAAGCTTCCTGCACAGCCTATATCTAATCATAATAATATAATTCCTCAACTTGTGCAAAACATCGAACTGTAACCTTTTCCAACTTATGTTATTACTTCTTTTCCCATAAATGAAATTCAACTAAGATTTTGGAAAACCATTAACAAAAATAAATCTACAGTTGTTATACAAAAGGAGGATCCCCATGTAGAATCTAAAGACAAATCAATGGAACAAATGTAAACTGAAAATAATGATGTAGTAAAAGAACCACGGGAGCTCTTGGAACCCAAGGAGCCTCCTTTTCTTGAAATATTACTTGTAATAAAACCTGAGACACCCATAGAGTATGTTTTGGAATCTGACCTAAGAAAATTTTGTATAAAGATCCCTTTGTTACAAGCTATTGAAGACATTCCTATTTACACTAAGATTATTAAGGATCTTTGCATTAAGAAACGAGGAAGGAAGAAAAGAAATAATCATACTATTAAAGTAATCAACCAAATGTCAGAAATGATATATCGATTACCACCAAAATATGACGATCCAGGGAACCCAGTGGTAACCATAAGGATTAATGGAAATATTCTACCTAATATCTTGTAGATATGGTGGAAACCATCAATGCAATGACTATTGATACTATGGCATTATTGTAACTAAGAAAGATAAAACCCACACCTATTGTGTTGGAATTAGAATATAAGTCCATCGTCAAACCTATTGGAGTCCTAGAAGATGTGGTGGTAATAGTAGCTTCTTGGGAGTATCCGATTGCTTACATAGTAATTTCTCCAAAACTACCAAACCAAGACACCCAGTAGTCCTAGGCCAACCCTGGCTAGCTAATTCTGATGCTATCAATGGGTGGAGAAATGGGGAAATGACTATCTCTAGTGGTTCTCAAATTCAAATATTGACTATCTTTCACATTTCCAATTAGTTGGTGAAGTGACTATTTGGTTGAAAAATCGTTACAAGGAAGAATAATGCATGCTTCCTTTGCTAACTTTAGAGCAATCAAGATGACTTCAAGAACAATCTGAGGAACATGTTTTGCAACAATTTTTATATGATATAAGCTGTATTCAATATCCTGTTTCTTTTAGTGGTTACCATTGTATTTTCAACAAAAAACTTGTTATCTTGCTGTGTTTGCATCATTCACCATTACATCCCTAGAATAAAATAGAGAACTAAGTGTTCAACTTATTGAAATCAACTCTGGAAAGACATTGTATATTGGTATCGATTTAAGTACAAAACAAAGGCAACAAGTAGTAGAAACGATCCAAAAACAGTATGAGGAATTTCCTTGGGATTATTTAGATATGAAAGGAATTCATCCCGAAACCTGCATACATCAAGTTTATACTAATGAAGATATCAGAATTGTAAGACAACCACAAGGACGAATGAATCCAACCCTTAAAGAAATCATTAAATACGAACTACAAATATTTTTTAGTGCAAATTTTATATATCCCATCTCTAAGAGTAAATGGATAACTCATTTAGTGGTAGTTCCTAAGAAAAATGGGAAATGGAGAATTTGCATTGATTATAGGGAACTAAATAAAGCCACTTTGAGTTACTATTTCCCTCTTCCTTTTATTGTCCATGGCCTTGATACTTTATTAGGGAAAAAGTATTTCTCCTTCTTAGATGGGTACAGTGATTACAATCAGATCCAAATAGCCTCAGAAGACCAATTGAAGACCACTTTTACCTACCTGTGGTGTACCTATGCTTACATGGTCCTTCCATTTTGCTTGTGTAATGCTCCAACTACTTTGTAGAGGGTTGTTCTAGCTATTTTTGTTGATCTTATACATGACTATGTGGAAGTCTATATGGACAACTTCATAGTGTATGGTAATGATTTCCAGTAGGCATTGGAAAACTTAGAGAAAGTTTTGATTCATTGTCAGGAAAATCCTCTAGCTCTTAGTAATGAAAAATGCAAAATGACACAGACTGAGGGGATTGTTCTGGGACACCATGTGTCACAAACAGGGATAAAAGTTGACCATGCAAAAATTGAGGTAATCTCACAAATTTCAGTCCCTACATTGCAAAACGAGGTAAGAAGTTTTTTGGGACATGCAGGGTATTATAGGAGATTTATTGAAAATTTTACTAAAATTGCTACACCTATGTTTAAGTTTCTGGCTAAAGATGTTGATTTTGTATAGGATATTGATTGTCAAAATAGTTTTCAAGTACTAAAGGACATATTTTCGACTGCTCCAGTATTGTGAGGGCTAAATTGGTTTTTCCCTTTTCATATTTGCACTGATGCATTAGATAAAACCCTTGAAGCTATGCTAGGACAAAGGGAGAATGACATTCCATATGCTATTTATTTTCTTAGAAAAAATAACTCACATGCAAAATTAAATTACATTATTACTAAAAAAAAATTACTAGCAGTAATCCTTACTATCAACAAATTTAGGCACTATATTATTGGTTATGAAACTTTTTTCCATACTGATCATTCAACTATTAAATTCCTTATGAATAAACCAATTACAAATGGAATAATCATTAGATGGTTACTTTTACTTCATGAATTTAATATTATTGTGATTGACAGGCCTGAACAAGACATTTCAGTTGTAGATTTCTTGTCTAGAATGAATGTTTTGTAGGACACTTCTCCAATTCTAGATGAATTTCCTAAGGAGAATTTGTTTTCTATTTCTACCCATACTCCTTGGTTTACTGATGTGGATAACTATTTGGTATCAGGAAAACTGCTACAAAATTTGTCCAACACAGAGAAACGTAATATTATGCAGCGAAGTGCTCACTATTCTTAGATATAAGGAGACCTGTAATGCACTGGACCAGATCTAATTGCAAAGATGTGAGTACGGGAAGATGAAATGTATGATGTCTTGATAGATTTCCACAATGAACCCTGTGGTGGGAATTTTGCATATAAAAGGACAACCTACAAGGTGCTGCATGCAGGTTATTATTGGCCCACTCTTTTTAAGGATGGAAAGAAGTTTGTCTCCAGTTGTGACACTTCGCAAAGGATGGGAAGACTTGTTTTGAGTGACGATATGCCTCTTTAAAATTAGGTATCAATATAACCCTTTGAAAAGTGGAAATTAGATTTTGTAGGGCCTATTTATCCTATGTCCAGCAAGAAGAGGTGTATATTAGTCTATACTGAACATGCGACAAAGTGGGTGAAAGCTAAGGATTTATATTGTGTCACTGAGAAGTCTATTGTAGATTTCCTTTTTAAACATATATTTACTTGGTTTGGGGTACCTAAAGAAATTGTCATTGATCAGGGGACTCGATTTACTTCCAAATGGGTAAAAGATATTATTGAGAAATACCAAATTAAGCATCAGAAGTCCACCCCATACCACCCTCAGGAAAATGGATAGGTAGAATCTACTAAAAAAGTATTGGAGTACCTTCTTACCAAAAAAATTTAGCTGCACCTTGGAGACTGAGCTGTTAAGTTACCATAAACACTATGGGCTTACTGAATAACATAGTGAAATTTGATAGGATATACTCCATATGAATTCATATATGGGAAGCAAATGCTGCTCCCCATCGAATTTCAGGTGAATAAATTTCAAACTGTTGCTCAACTTGGGATAGCTTTAGATGAAGCTCAAAAACAAAGAGTGCTTTAGCTTAATGAACTTGATGAAATTAGACAAGATTCCCTCCAAAGAACTATGTTGGTATAGGACCAAAGATCCCGGTGGCATGATAAGTATATCAAGAAGAATGTCTTCCAACCAAGAGACTGAGCACTATTATATGATAGCAAATTTAAACACTTCATAGGGAAAGTCTCAACTAGATATTTTGGACTTTGTGAAGTAGAGGAATTTTTTGACAATGGCTTAGTCAAGATCAATACCGTTGATGATGATTAGTCCTCACTTGTGGTAAATGGCCACAGATTGAAAATATATCACCACCCCCTTTCCAGACAAGAATTTTTGCAAGATGTGATGTAGAATCCAAAAATGGAGTTGATTCATAACGTGGATCCAACTCCTGTTGGTTCTTCAAATTAATATATATATATATATATATATGATGCACAATAAGGGGATTGTTCTGGGACACCATGTGTCACAAGCATGGATAAAATTTGACCTTGCAAAAATTGAGTAATGGAGCTGATTCATAATGTCGATCCAACTCCTATTGGTTCTTCAAATTAATTTGGGATTATTCTAGGAAACCATGTGTCACAAACATGGATAAAAGTTGACCCTACAAGAATTGAGGTAATCTCATAAATTTTAGTCCCCACATTGCAAAAAGAGGTAAGAATTTTTTTGGGACATGTAGGGTATTATAGGAGGTTTATTGAAAATTTTACTAAGATTGTTGCACCTATGTTTAATTTTGTGTCTAAAGATGTTGATTTTGTATGGGATATTGATTGCCAAAACAATTTTTAGGTACTAAAGGACAAATTGTCGACTACTCCAATATTGTGAGGGTAGAATTGGTCTCTCCCTTTTCATATTTCCACTGATGCATCAGATATATCTCTTGGAGTTGTGCTAGGACAAAGGGAGATTCACATTCCATTTTCTATTTATTTCATTAGAAAAAATATCTCACATGTAGAATTAAATTACACTATTATTGAAAAGGAATTACTAGTAGTTAGTAGTAATCCATGCTATAAAAAAATTTACGCACTATATTACTGGTTATGAAACTTTTTTCCTTACTGATCATTCAACTATTAAATTCCTTATGAATAAACCAATTACAAATGGAAGAATTACTAGATGGTTACTACTACTTTAGGAATTTAATATTACAATGATTGACAGGCCCAGACAAGACAATTCAGGACTTTCCTAACGAGAATTTGTTTTCTATTTCTACTCATACTTCTAAGCTTGCCGATGTGGTTAACTATTTGGTATCAGGAAAGTTTCCACAAAATCATTTAATATCATGTCCATCTCTTTGTAATCATGATATGCTTTCATAAGAAATTCTATTTGTAGTTAGTTGAAGGAGTGGTCTCAGAAAACCTTAACCTGATCTAATGACTGAGGGCGATATGAGTAGAACCTAACTTGCTATGCATATAACATTTCCACCTCTAAGTTTGTACAAAACCCAGGTTGATAATTTAAGTTGAGAAGCCTTGGGAGTTGCAACATCCTTGGTGCAATACTAATGATCATCACTTTTTAGCGTTGTTTCTGGGGAGGTGTTCAAGTAGGGGTTGTTTGTACTTAGGAGTTACTTGTTTTTTGCTATGCATCAGTCTTATTAATTTGAAATCTTAAAAAAGAGAAGAAAAAAAGAATTAAAAAAAAGTAGAGCTAGTTCTTTCATGCCTCGTAGGAGTAGCGATAGTCAAGGGAAATTCTTACCAAAAACCCCCACCCCTTCAAGCAGTCAACCTTCATTCTTCTTTGGTGACTATGAAGTTCCCTCTCTGACTATAGGGGAGTTAGAAGATCCTCTAAGAAAGCAACCTGAAATTTTTGAGGAACCCATAGGGGAAGAAGAACCTATCTCACCTACCCAAACCATGGCTAAAAATAGAAAAAAATGAGATTTTCCCTATCATAGAAACCAATGGGGAGGCTAGAACGAAGAATATAAGCCTTGATTCTGTTGGGTATACAACCAAAGTCCCACATTGAATAGAAGTGGGGAGGATAATGGGTATATAAGGATGGACAAATATCTCCATTGGTATGAGGCCTTTTGGGGTAAAGCCCAAAAACAAATCCATGAGGGCTTAGGCCCAAAGTGGACAATATCATACCATTGTGGAGATATGTGGTGTTCAGAGTCCTAACAAGTGGTATCAGAGCCATGCACCGAAGTTAGCCAAGTGGATGAATCCTCGGAATGTCGAACGAAGGTGGTGGGCCCCGGTAATATCACAATGGGATCCGTGGATGAGCTCGGTTAGACAGGCGGTGTGCTCTAGATTCTTCATGGATGTGTCCTGGTCCCAACACAGTGAAGAGGAGTTGGCCTGGGATAGAGCAAGCTCTCGAGGCAGGTGGTGTTCCATGTAAGGCGTGTGCTTCCAACGCATTGGAGCGGAGAATCCTGGTTGGTAGAGAGTGGACGGATGGATAATCGTTTGAGGGGAGGCTCAATGGTCCTTTGTTCGAGGGGGGGATTGTTGGGTATACGACCAAAGTCCCACATTGACTAGAAGTGGGGAGGATCATGGGTATATAAGGATGGACAAATATCTCCATTGGTATGAGGCCTTTTGGGGTAAGTCCAAAAGCAAATCCATGAGGGCTTAGGCCCAAAGTGGACAATATCATACCATTGTGGAGATATGTGGTGTCCAGAATCCTTACAAAACACCCCAGGGTCTTGGGTTGAAAACCCCAACAAAGTGGATGGCATACAACATAAATGAATACGCAGATAAGCAAAATAAATGCTTAAACTATTAAAGTAGGAAGAATAGGTATTACCTGGAGGTCCTGCATTCGAGGTTGATCCTGCAGGGTCCAAATACTCTGCTCCTTCCAATGCCTTTAGAACCTGTAAATTATCCAGGAAAAGCATATACAATAGTAGTAATAGAAAGCATGTTCATGATATAGCTGTTAAATCATATAAGAATGTGAGCAAAAGAGCATTAACATAATATTTCATATGTAAATTATAACATAGGTTAATGCATAAACACAATAAATATCAAGAACATAACAACATTTCTTTATTGTTGTTAGCTAAATGAAATATGGAAAATTACAACCTGAGTCTTCATCCAACTCCAAGTGGAACCATCCTCTGGATTTGTCTTGCCCAGGCCTCAATAGTCCTCCTCCATAAAGGTACACCAGGATGTCATACAAAGATGATGGACACCTCAAAGAAGGAAACAAAGGTTTCTGATAACTTGGGAGTGCAGGAGGCACAGGGATTTCTTTAGACTTGATTAGGGATGTAATCAACTATAATATCAATATCTCATCTCTCCTCCCTTTATGCCTTCCCATGGAGGTTTATTTATACTTTTCCAAATTAGTTTTTTCAGTTGGGAAATAGTTTAGCCATAGGCTATAGTAGGTGAGTAATAGGTAAAACCTGTAAACTCCGCCCGAATTTAAGGAGATTATATTTTTTTTAGTGTTTTAACACATATACATGGGTTGGGTATAGATTGACCCGTGTGTACACACTTTTTATACAGGGAAAAATAGCGTATGGGAAGTAAAACATTGTTTTTTAGAATTTGGACCAAGTCTGGAAAGGAAGGGTTGCCCTAGGCCATAATCAGAGCATCAAATTTACCAAGAGTGGTAAATGGTGCTATAACACTGGGATGACAAATATATGGAGATCATGCACAACTTATAGTAGAGAACAGGTATAGGTGCATGTACATGCATAGGTTATCAATATGCATACTATCGTCTCATGGCAGATGGCTTGGTGGGGTTTCGAGACAGGATCTATGTGTCGAATTGTAGTGAGCTCAAGAAGCTTATCTTGAGGGAGTTCATGTGAAATCGTATTCGGTTCATCCAGGATATCAAAAGACATTCGCGACGGTAAAGAAGTTCTATTATTGGTTGAATCTGAAGAAAGAAATGGTTGAGTTCATGGCTAGATGCTTAGCTTGTCAGTGGGTAAAGGTAGAGTGCAAGCATCCATATAGTTTACTACAACCTATAATGATTCTAGAATGGAAATGGGAGGTCATTTCCAAGGATTTCATCACAGGTCTTTCGAGGACAGTGAAGCATCATGATTCTATTATGGTTGCGATTGACAGGTTTAGCAAGGTAGCTCACTTCATTCCAATAAATAGTACATATTCAACTAGTGAGGTAGCACACGTGTTCATCGGAGAGATAGTGAGACATCATGGTGTTCCAAATAATATTGTGTCAGACAGGGATGCAAATTTCACTTCCAAGTTTTGGAAGGACTTATTTGCAGGCTTGGGTACAAAGTTGGCCTTCATCACAGCTTATCATCTGCATATAGCTGGTAGACAGAGAGGGTCAACAGGATCTTGGAATTTATGTTGAGGATGTATGTGATGCACCAACAGAGGAAATAGGAAGAGTATCTACAATTGGTTGAGTTCGCATACAACAATGGTGATGAGCCTTGGTATTGCAACAAGAATGTTGAACTCCCAAGACTACCAACTTTAATTATCAACCAGGGGTTCGTACAAACTTAAGAGGTATCGACACTATATGTGCATCATAAAATGTGTCCTTCCTTTGATGTCATGATGTAATTGAGTGAATGTACTCAAGTCAAATCCTAAACTAATTGCAGAAAATGAAATGCTCAAAATGGAAACCTTAACCTATTGCAAGAAAGAAAGTACAAGGAAAGAAACCTATTCTATTTTCATAAAGTAAAGATCATGAAATGAATGTCAACCATTACATTTAAAAGAGTTTATATCCATTAACAGAGTTCATTAGATGTGGCAATCAAGAAAATCATCATTGTATTATCGAATCCATAAATCTATCCATTAGCACAAATCGTTGAAATGTTTTGCATGGGTAAAGAGGCAAATCCTAAGCGGTATTTAGTCTTCCCTTAATAATTGATTTAGAGCCTAGGGGTATTTATTCAACACTAAGGGACAATAACCAAGCTTCTTGAGCAAATTTTGACAAGTATATACATGTTAGAAGGCTGCTACAGGGTTTCCTGTAGTACTGCTACAGGAAACAATAGATTTGATATTAGGAGTAATAATTCACCGAATGAACAACCAAATCAAATCCAAATTGGATGGGAAAAAAATTTATTGACTAGGATGTCTTAGGTCTCCATTACAAGTGGAATCACTCAAAAATACGTCTGTTAACCTATGCTAAAAAAATGGCATAAAATTACTAGTCTAAAATCTAGAAATTCGAGAACTAATGAGATAGTAAATCTATCAAATGTCTATCCTAGTCAAGTGAAAATTCAATGGGGTATTTTTTGTTATTAACTAGATATTTTTTGTGATCTAATGCAAGTGGAACCAAATCGATTGAAGATTGTTAGCATGCTCTAAAAAATAGCAGAAATTTACTATGATTTTCCACAAAGGAGTTCCAAAAATCTAGATTTGGGAATAAGCAAACTAATCCAAGTAGCTCAATGATTATTATGACCTTCCAAATATTTTCCAAGGATGAAATGACGCTTTTGATCCTGTTGTTGTAGCTAAATCTAGCACCCTATGGTACAACTGCTGCAAGGAAGATAGAAAGCCTCCTAGAGATAACCTCTCAGTTGATTGTAGACCAATGCCTAGGAAATCTTAAATAGAGGAGTGCATGAAAGGTTATATGTGAGGGGTTTGCAGCACTCCAATTTTCACGTAATGAAAGATAATAAGGGGGCTTGATTCATTCCTCCAAAGGTATGAGTTATGTATTTCAGGTACTTCCTCACACACACATTTCCCAGGAGTATCACATAAAATAGTGGAGGCCGATTACTTCAAAGGGTCTTACAGCTTAATAATCTTATAGAGTAAATGAGAGAGAATTATGAGAAAGCACAACTCATCATATAGATCTCAAAGCATCAAGAATTATATATTGAAAAAATAGAGCTAAAAGCGATAGGAAATTCTACACTTCTTCGAGTTAGAAGCAGAGATAATGGAGTGAAGAGAGGATGGGTGTTATGATTCATATAGAGAAATTTGAAGATATAACTTCAGCCCTTCATACAAGCATTATGCATTAATAAATCAACACACATGGATCTGTAAGGAAGCATGAAATAATTTATAACATCTATTATAACATGAATGAAGAGAAGAATATGAACATAATGGAATTAAACAGGAGGATAACATACTGTAATACTAAGAAGGGGGAATCACCACCATTTATTTTATAGTTTGAAAGATCTGCCTGTGTAAAGTAATATAGTATGAAATACAAGTCATTCACTTACATATTTACGAGCCAAATTGGTATCATAGAGTTTAGACCCATTGGATCAAAAATTCTGGAACCTTTATATAATATTGCTTCCCCCTATTTATATGAAGAGGGGGAGCTGGAATAATTGTTACAAAATATCTCAGCCAAAGGCCAACTGTCTGATGTACTAGCTACCCCGGCCTGTGATAGCTCCTTCTGCCCAAATATTACAATAGGGATCTGCTCCCTTTCTTGGAAATAAATGCTAATTGTAGAACTAATGGAAAAAAGGAGGAAAAAGGAAAGATGAAGGAGGAGGTGTCCCCCTGTTGTTCCCATGGAGGCCCCTGATCAAGCCACGTCCCTGCTATGATGCGTTCCTCTACTTTCGAGGTTGTTTTATGTCATTTATGCCTTTACTGCGTGAATGAAAAGTTCTGTGGAATGTGGAGTGGGTCGCTGCAAGTGCTTGTCTCAGTGGTCCTTTGTTGTGTAGAGGAATGAGGCTCTATGTCGAATCATTAAGTTTTCGTGAACCTCCCATACTGGTTTAATGTTTCAATACTCTATTTAATATCACAGTTGCCGACCCATCCGCCTTAAGAGCTCTGCACAATCCTTTCGATGTTGTGGGGCAGTGAGACTTTTACTCTTGAAAGTGCTACAGAACAACGGGCTCTGATGCTCCCTGACCCCCTTTGGTTTAGCCCCTTTCTGCTTTTCTTATCATATGACCAAGGGCTATAACTAGGGGCTTAGCCCTCGAGTGCTAAGGCCTTCACGCTCCTGTCTAGGGAGCTTTCTCCTTTGTTACTTTGAATACCACATCATGTCACTTGATACGCTTTACCTTTGGCACTTCCCCTTGACATGGCGATCATCGATCGTCGGGATTGGGCCCACTAAAGATATCACAATTGCAACCTAGGAGAGGAAGACCCTTTCACTCCTTTTCATAGCATGGGCTAACTTGTCTGAACTCAAAATCTTTATAGGGTGGAACACATGAAATATCACATCTGGGAAGAAACCCCTGCATATCACAATCACAAGGCGGGGAGACTTTAGTGTAGGAGCAGTTTAACCTGTGCGATTTCCAATCACTGATCTGTGGGGGGTGACGTCACCACTGGCATGTGTCACCCTGTGAGTGGTGACACGTGTTACCCGGAAATACCCCCGTAGGACCCCTACAAACGTTGATTCTGAGTGACACATGTCCTCCATACTTGCCGTGTCACCTTCCATACTACCACACGGAGGAGAGAGAAAGGGTTTGCCCAACCTTAATTTTTCCATGCATTTCCTTTGTTAATATTTGTTGGCCTCCCCTGGTGCTTTTACACTTGATCACAAATTGGTGATATCGTGTGATGTTGCGAGATGCAGCATGCAGGACCTGCGGGATGCAGGACTGCGAGACTGCGGGATTGCGGGACTACAGGACTACAGGGTTGCGAGACTACGGGACCTGCGAGACTACGGGACTATGGTACTGTAGAAACTGTGGCATGCAGGATTTCTATTTTCCCCTAGACCTCTGATTGTGATTTACCTTGCTCCTTTGGTGTTTTTCCTTTGATTGTTGGGCTTTCCATGGGTAACTTCAACATGCTCTAACTTTTGCTCCAGGAGTCCATTTTTGGACTTCCATATATCGTTGGAAAGATATTTCTAAGAACTAGGAAATGGAGAGAGTATGATTAAGCTCTGATAGCTTCTCTGGCTCAAAAATTAACATCAAACTTCACTGCTATTTGGAATTTGAAGCAACTGATGACTGATAAAGCAGCGAGTGACAACATTGGCTCCTACTAGGGAGAGTGCCTTGCTAGAAAGGTGCTGAGAACTTGCAGACCAGTATCCTTCACCATTGGGCATGATTTAGTAATAAATGAATCTTTGTAATCAACAAAATCTCCATGGGACTTTCCTCCTCAATTTAAAATGTAGAAATTAAAATTCTAACAACTGAAAAGTAAATGCTCAGCTGGTGAGCTTGTTTATGTACATTCCTACTTATGCACAGAGCTTAATTCAGCTAAGCATGTTCAACCCTCCAATGGGTACAGGCCAACATTAGAGTACTGGACTGTATGCCTTCATACTGCTGAAAAAAAAAAAAAAAAAAAAAAAAAAAAAAAAAAAAAAAAAAAAAAAAAAAAAAAAAAAAAAAAAAAAAAAAAAAAAAAAAAAAAGATACAAATAAGCATGCACCATGAAAAATTAGCAAATGAAGAACCTAATACATGCTACTAAAATAACCTTTGTGGCTGGCTTAAGAATAGGCTCATGTACTCAACCACAAGGTCATGGAATAGGCAAGGAAAGTTTGCAACTGCCTTAATTTCATAAGAAGTATGTTGACCAATATCCTCTATGCCAGGGCAGCCACAAACACCTTTTAGCTTCTCAACTTTAGCCTTTTCAAGAAAAACTGGTCGCTGATCTTTTACTGCCCATTTTTCAATGGGACAACTGTCTTAGAAATATGCAACAGACTCTTCACTATCAGAACTAAGAGTCATAGATTGGAGGGTCTGATGAGAATTCTTGGCAAAAATCTCTCTGCAGTAATTCAGCTTTGGGTTCTTCTTGAAAAACTTGTTGTTGGGAGCTTTCTCCCCACTGACTGGTAAATAACTCCTTTTGCACCTTCATGAGCATTTCCTCCTCCTCTAAATCATATGAATCGTAGATTGGAGGAGATCATTGATCCAACTCTCCATGTGAAAGATATGCATCATGCACTAGAGCCTCTTTGTTGACCTCCTAATGGGCCTCTTCTTCTTGTTCAACTTCCCATAACTAGGAGTATGGTAGCTCTGCCTCACTTGACTCTCCATCAAAGTTATATTCATCATAAGAAGGAGAAACATCAGACTCAACTAAATAAGCTCTCTAATAGTTTATTGGCAGCTCAATGGTGTTTCCTTCTTCTCTTTCTTGCTCATGGGGAGATGCTTCTTGATGTGAGTAGGTATCTTCTTGGAATAAACTCTTGCATACATCTTCAGCAAGGTTATTTACCTCAGGAATATCTTCATCATTACAAAGTGTGCAACAATCTTCAAATAGAGCATTCGGTGGATAAAATATTTTCAAATATTGATAGAATGATGTATGAAAACATTTCAAAGAATATATGCTTCCACTAGGTATCATTTTAAATGAAACTCTAGCATCCTCATCTAAAGACCACTTGAACAACTTCATTTGTACATCTTAAATAAAAATACCTTGTTTCTCCATGCATTTGTGAAAGCCTTTGAGTTTTTGGTCAGGTCTTCTCTCTATGTTCCCACTAAATCTAGGAAAATAGGAATTCCACTCATGACATGCAGGGACATGATTGGGATAATCAACAATAGAAGAGAAATCCAGTGGGGAAAATTGGTTGGCCATGAATGTAGGAAAGGTCATACTGAAAAACTCATTATGTGATTGATTTCAAATTCAAAAGTAGGGAGATTTTTGGGCTACTATAGCATCTAAGTGAGTATGGGGTTGCTTGAAAGCCATGCTGATCAAATAGAGATAGGGACAGTGGAGTCGCCAGGATGTTTACCATAAATTTGACAGTGGAGTTGCAAGGTGAGAGATCTTCAACCCACACTTCCCTTGCTCACCTAACAGGGGAAATGTAAAACTTTGTCATACCCAAGGAAAAATATTCTAATTCGTTCCCTGGCAACGATGCCAAAAAGATGTTGTAGCTAAATCTAGCACCTTATGGCACAAGTGTTGTAGGGGAGATAGAAAGACTCCTAGAGACAGCCTCTGGGTTGATTATAGACTAGTGCCTAGGACATCTTAAACATAGGAGTGCTTGAAAGGTTATATGTGATGGGTTTGGAGCAATCCAATTGTCACGTAATGAAAGATAATAAGGGGGCTCGATTCATTCCTCCAAAGGTATGAGTTATGTATTTCAGGTACTTCCTCACACACACAGTTTGCAGGAGTATCACATAAAATAGTAGAGGTCGATTACTTCAAAGGGTCTTACAGCTTAATAAGCTTGTAGAGTAAATGAGAGAGGATTAGGAGAAAGCATAACTCATCATATAGAGCCCAAACTATCTAGAATTCTATATTGAACACATAGAGCTGCAAGCCATGGGAAATTCTACACTTGTTTGAGTTACAAGCAGAGATAATGGACTAAAGAGAGGATGGGTGCTATGATTTATATAGGGCAGTTTGAAGATATAAATTCATCCCTTCATACAAGCATTATGCATGAATAAATCAACACACATGGATCTGGAAGGAAGCATGAAACAATTTCAACAATTATAGCATGAACGCAAAGAAGAATATGAACATAATGGAATTAAACAGGAGGATAACATACTGTAATACTAAGAAGGGGGAATCACCACCATTTATTTGATAGTCTGAAATATCTTCCCGTGTAAAGTAATATAGTCTGAAATACATTGAGTCATTCACTTAGAGATTTACGAGACAAATTGGTATCACAGAGTTGAGACCCATTGGGTGAGAAATTTCAGAACCTCTGTATAGTATTGCTTCCCCCTATTTATATGAAGAGGGGGATATGGAATATATGTTACAAAATATCTCAGCCAAAGGCCATATGTCTGATGTACTAGCTGCCCCAACATGTGATAACTCCTGCTACCCAAAGATTACAATAAGGATCTTCTCCCTTTCTTGGAAATAAATGCTAATTGCAGAACTAATGAAAAAAAGATGAAATAAGAAAGATGAAGGAGGATGTGTCCCCCTTCTATTCCAGTGGAGGCCCCTCATCAAGCCACGTCCTTGCTGTGATGCATTCCTCTACTGCCGAGGCCATTTTATGTCATTTCTGCCTTTACTACATGAACGACCAATTCTGTGGAATGGGGAGTGGGTCATTGTAAGTGCCTGTCTCGACGGTCCTTTGACGTGTATAGGAGTGAGGCTCCATGCTGAGACATTAAGTCTTTTTTAACCTCCCATACTGATTTAATGTTGCCCACACTCTATTTAATATCATAGTTATCGACCCATCCACCTTAAGAGCTCTACACAATCCTTTCGATGTTGGGGGGCAGCGAGACTTTTACTCTTGAAAGCACTACAGAATGGCAGGCTCTGATGCTCCCTGGCCCCCTTTGGTTTAGCCCATTTATTTTTTTCTTATCATATGACTAGGGACTGTAACCAAGAGCTTAGCCCTCAGGTGCTAAAGCCTTTAGGCTCCTGTCTGGGGAGATTTTTTCTTTGTTACTTCGAATACCGAATCCCGACGCTTGATACGCTTTAACTTTGGTGCTTCCCCTTGACATGGTGATCGCTAATTGCCGGGATCGGACCCACCGAAGATATCGTAATCGCAACCAAGGAGAGGAAGACCCTTTCACTTCTTTTCATAGTGTAGGCTAACTTGTCCGGATGCGAAATCCTTATAGGGTGGAACACATGAAATATCGCATCTGGGAAGAAACCCCTGCATATCGCAATCGCAAGCTAAGGGGACTTTGGTGTAGGAGATGTTTAACCTATGCGATTTTTGATCGCCGATTTGCGGGGGGTGATGTCACCACTGCCACGTCTCACCCTGTGAGTGGTGACACGTGTTACCCATAAACTCCCCCATAGGACCCCTAAAAATGCCAATTCTGAGTGACACATGTCCTCCTACTTTCCACGTCACCTTCCGTACTACCACATGGAGGAGAGAGAAAGGGTCCATCCAACCTTGATTTTTCCATGAATTTCCTTTTTTAATCTTTTTCGGATTCCCCCGATGCTTTTACACTAGATCGCAAATCAGTGATATCGTGTGATGTTGCGGGATGCAGTATGTCGGACTTGTGGGATGTGGGACTACAGGATCTGCGAGATACGGGATTGCAATTCGCCCCCGAACCTCCGATTGCGATTTTCCTTGCTCCTTTGGTGGTTTTCCTTTGATTGCTGAGATTTCCATGGGTAAATTCAACATGCTCTAACTTCTGCTACAACATTCCATTTTTGGAATTCCATATACTGCTGGAAAGCTCTTTCTGAGCACTAGGCAATGGAGAGGGTCTGATTAAGCTTTGATAGCTTATGTGGCTCAAAAATTAGCATCAAAATTCATTTCTATTTGGCATTTGAAGAAACTAATGACTGATAAAGCAGTGAGTAAAAACAATTGCAAAAGAACTCACATCAACCATTTAACCCAATCCTACAAGAAGAAATCATTAATACTAAATGCAGAAATAGAAAGAAACAAGAACAAGATATCCATGTGAATAAGAAGTGAAAAGAAGAAAATCAAATGATACAAAAGGGCTTTGAGGCTCTTGGGATGGACAAGACCAAGGAAACTCAGAGTCCTATGGAGGAGACCAAGATTTAGATGCTAAACATGACACCAATATTCATTATTTCCATCAATACAATTACATTCGTGCATAAAATGAAAGTGGAGCTGCAAAAATATGAGTTCTCTCCACAAGAAGACTAATAAAAATCAACCCCCAAAGAAAAATTCGACGTGTTACTTATACAAAATGAATAGGAATCATTCCCCATGAAAGGAAGAAGTTTTCCCCACCAAAATCCCTTGATTAGTGGATCTGGTTCCCAATACTAGGAATCTGCATTAAATGGCAGGGAACACATTTCTAGATTTTCTCAATCATTGATGCGCCATAATATGTCCAATTTTTTCATAATATATTCTTGATTTATTATTTAGTATTGATCCTCCTGTAGTAGGGAGAAAGCCCCTAAATTATCTCCTCCTCCAAATCTTCATAATCTACCGAATATTCTCACAATATTCCACAAAAATAAATAAAATTAGGCACAAATATGAAATTATCCACAAACCTTCCTAATGAACATATTAAAGTTTAAAACACATTATCTAATGCAAAAAGAGAGGTTTAATGTGTTGAAGGATGGTTAGATGGGCCATAATTTATGTCTAATTTAGAGGCCCATCATACCCCCCCGTTGCAAGTGTTGCTCATCCTGTGAGCAACTTAGTGACCTCATTATGCCTCATTCATGGCCCTGGTAGCCTCTCTCTTGTGCATTCCTCAGTTCTTTCTCTTAATAATATTGGTTGTAAGTTTTGCAAGTACAAGCACAAAAATGTAGTTGTGTTTTTCATCAATATTTAATAGTCTTTCAAGAAACAAAAAACATAACTTTCCTCTTTGCAAGTGAACTTTGTTGGTTTGTAGATCCATTTCATTCATATCCTCTCCCTTGAAACCTTCACTCCCTTTTCACTCATTTTTCCAAAACTGTTTGTGCATAGAAAAAATCATAGTGTTTCTTGAGACCATTAACTTGCCTTCTTCCCCTTATTCAAGATGGGTTCTTGAATATTTTTAAGTTTGGCAAGGTCTTCCTCATCCTTTTCCAACCTTCTGCTACCTTTTTCCACCATTTGGACACCTCTGAAACCTTCAAAATCCCTCTAGATGAGAACCGAGACATCGTGTAGTAATTTTATTGTTTCCTATAGTAGTACTACATGAAACCCTGTAGTGCTTCCTGTAGTACTACAAGAACCCTGTAGAAGTTCTTGTAGTACTACAGGAAACTTTATTTAAACCTGTTTTGAGCAGAAATGATAGTTTGAGCCTAGGGTAGGCCCTCAACATGAATTCCATGCCTTTCTCCCATTTTTATAACATCTTTTAGGCTTTGGACAAAAGCTAGAAAGAGAGTAGAGACCTCTAGGAAAGCCTCTTTTTATCACTAGATTTTGAGTTCTATTTTGATGGTGAATGCCTTATTGCCTTCTTCTTCTCTTTTTTTGGCCTAGATGATTGCCTAATGGCCTTGGAGTTCTCTGTTTTGATTAGGCCTCTCTTAGGCACTGCCATTTTGGGTTTTAGCACAATTTGTTCCTTTCTTCCTTCTTGTAGCAGCATTTTGTATTCCTGTAGCAGTCGTTCCTTCTCTTTCAGGGTCTTCTAACTATATGGGAGTGATTCAAAATGATGTAGAGGGTTTGGAGGATGATGTTAGGGATTAGAGGGAGTAGTGTAGGTTTGTGAAAATGGAGAGGATGTGATTTGTGTGTTTTTTCAAGAAATTTTTAGGGTGAAACAAAGTGTAGGGTTTGTTCTTGAAAGATAATATATTTTTCTTATGAAATGGGATGGATGAATGATGGATACATAGTGGATATGAAATGGATGGGGGGCTTGGATTTTTGTGGTGACTTGCCTTTGCAAAAATTTCTTCTTTTAACTATTGTTCCCATTCCTCGACATCATCACCCTTCCTAATTTGGCTTTTCCACATTGCATGAGTGAAGGAGTGAGCTACAATTAACTAGTTGAAGGTGGTTGAGACTGTTGACCCACCCGTAGCTTAAAAAACCTCATCTCTCATGCATTGACAACAAATTTCTAACTATAATATGCTCAAGAGAAGAGGTCAAGAATATTGCATACCTGTACCTACCTGATGGTTGTTGGAGAGACATGCATGTTGTTGTTGAGTTGATGATTGATCCATGGTCCTCTAGAGGTGGTAATTTCCTTTGTTTTCTTCTGCACAGGTTTTCATAGCTTGGTGATTCTAAACCTTTGTCTTCCAATTACCATGAGCAAGCTATCCTATTCAAATCCGGCCTTCTTGGAGTGATGGGCTTGTCCATGGGTGATGTTCACCTTCCCTATACCGTATTCCACCATTAGACACCTTTCCCACACTTCACTCTACCTTTCCTACCATCTCCTAATCTTTCGGCCTGTTTCTAGTAGTAAAACAGGGCATCCTGTAGTAGAACTAAGACATCATGTAGTAGTACTATAGGAAACAACAGATTTGCCTTGTTTTTTCCATATCTCCCAAACGGTAGAATGGATTGACCTAAAATTTTCTGAGCATGTTTCCATCATTATTATACACCACCCCATAAAACAAAATTGGCAAATAGATGCATGAATCGTGAGAAAAATTAAAAATGGTTGAAGTTTACAGAGGCCAATTTCTTGGAAATTGTGAACTGGAATTTGCTGAAATAAATTGAGCCTGTTATCATCGTCCATATGCATCTCCACCTAAAATAGCTTGGAAAATGGATACATGATTTTCAAGATATGACAAAAATAAATTTATGCCCTATGTATTTCTGTTTCTTGTAGTAAAACAAAGCATTCCTGTAGTATTTCAGGACAACAAGGAAAATGAGTGGTAAAATCTTGGGAATGATAAGTGGATGGTGGAAATAGATGAGGGTGATGGATTTGCATGGCCTTGGTCCTTCTGGAGCATCTGAGAAAAGGAGGAGAAAGTCATAGTTTGACTTCCTTTGACTAGAATTTTGACCAATTTTTCTTTTCTTTGGTGGAAACTTGTTTTTGTTGCTTGCAGATGTTGGAAAGCACATGTTGGCTTGATGGGACCTGACCCAGGTTTGGATTTAATTAGCCAAACAAATCCCTACACTACTGGCCCTTTCGGCGACAACCTGCGATGTGTGGACTGAAGTCTCACCCGAAGCAGTATGGGGGGATACTGGAACCAAGTTTTCGCACCCTTGAGATGTCTGAGGTGTTGATTTAGTCCAACTATGAATGGATTCGCGTAAGTCACCTCGCACACTATACCTAGCCTGCGAGACCTTCGCGGTCTATTATAATCACCTTCGCACAGCCCCACCCAGGGATTGAGGTGCTTTCGCGCTGCTAATGCAGCGATATGCGCTATTTCCCCAAGTTACACCGCATATCTTATTTAGCTTCTTAAAGATGTTAGTTAACTTCACGTAAATAGATATTATATCTCAGATTTACTTAATCAACACAATCATATATGTTCGCGTATCATATAAATAGTAGAAATGAAATTTATACCCAACACATTCAATGCACAAAATAGGAAAAAGATACATAGAAATTATATGAAACTTCTCTTTATTACTTCTCCAACTGTTACAGACTCGAGTCACCCTGCGCACTCAGTTGCAGGGGTCCGTGCACTCAGCTGTAAACTACTAGGCCTCTGCGCACTTAGTTGTAGAGCCTTCTCCTACTCCACAACCCAAAGACTCGACTCAACACTTAGATCTTCTGTTATGATTCTATTCCATCATCCTTAGATTACTACTTCTTCGATTGTTTTTACAACTTAGAGCCTCGCTCTATTTATACAATCCCATGGTCTGCAAACCATGGGTAGATCTCTAAAGCTAACATTACATTACAAAAATGAGGGTGGACAACTCTATGACTCACTTACAACTTCGTGCTCCACGCCCACAAAATGCGGAGTCTTTACATCGGCTTTAGTCAAAATCTGGGCTTTAAGCCCCAAACCTTCCCTTGGGGGATCCCGCGCCCAACAGGCCCCCAACACAAACATCGTGACTCACCCTCAAGTCACTCTGTCGGTGTGGAGGTCCATTAATGCTCCCTTGGCGGCAGATTTTCCCAAATCTAGCCCATAAAGCTCGCCTTAAATGCCTGTCGCCCACTCAATTTGGTCTCAAACCAAGGATCACATCGTGAATAGTGACTGTAACGATCACTTTCCAGCCAACCCGCGCGGCAGCATAGCTACCCTTGCGTTGTCGTGGACCTTGTGACACTTCGCTCCTACGTGCAGTCCTATCATTGTGTAACTCCCGGGCATAGTAGTTTATAGTCCCGCGCCTCCTTTTAGCTACATGGAGTGCTAAGACTGTGCTTTTCACAGCTAGTCAGGTGGCTGGGCCACCAATATACAGCTGCAACCGACTACCGTTTACTTCTCCTAGGAAGAGTTCGCCATTTAACTTCACCAACTGCACCGCGCCACCATTTGTGAGCTCCTTAACCACATACGGTCCAATCCAATGCATCAAAATGATAAACTCTCAGCGATAGTCCCCAAGTTCGTCAATGTAATCGAGCTCATCCTACTCTATCACCACGGTCTATTTATCAAGAAAGTCCTTCTTTATTCCTTCCTCTAGCTTCTTGACTTCTACTTATGCCATGGCGCTTTTCTTCCTCAACCAAATTCTTTCATCCATGAGTTCTTGGAGCCTAAGATCACCCTTTTGGATCTCTTCATCGAGTCCCAACCATTCTTCTTTGAGGTCTTTCAACTGCGCAAATCCCTCTTCTAGGGCTCTGCAATCCATTACCCCTGTGAGCGTTATTATGCGTAGACTAGACACGATAGACTTCATAGGCATTACGAATTTGACTCCATCAACCAGCCAAAAAGGTGTCTGTCCAGGTCTGCGCATCTCCCAATTACTTCATTGCACGTGGCATAGCGTGTTCAGTGCGTTGCACACCTTATCAGATACTTTTGCATGGATAACCTTCTACGCGATTGTTCTTCCCACATACTGTATGTCCAACCTTAAGAGCCAACTGCGCATCTTCCCCCCCAACACATGCGTATTGGCCATACCTCACAGCGCGGAGTTCATGTGCATCTGTGTAGGTTGCTTTCCATATGCTTGCATCCACCTAGCCAGATGCGTGCATTGATCATCCTGCCCATTGTATTTATCCCTCAATTGCACTCTAGGCTTCCTAAACCGTGTGTGCATCATCCTTCTACATGCGTGCCAATCTTCAAAGCTCCCTTTGTGCGTACCCCACCACCTCGCAGGCATAGCGTGTAGTACCCAATTCAAGGCCTGGAAACATTGTTTTTCCAACATCTCCCTTTCAAATTTATCCAAGAAGGCATCTACCTCACTTAACCCATCATAAGTAGGCAAATCTCTCACTTTTGTCGATACACAGTGCAGTGATCTTATCATCATATTGCAGTGCAGCATGGTTACCTCGTGTAACCGGTTCTGCCCATCACTCTATCTCCTCATCTGAATCCGAAGTACAGGGTCTTTCGCAATCCCATGAAATTCGTCCATCCGCAGTGGGATTTACCCAGTCTTGCTCTCGCACAGTTATCTAGTAGATGCAGTCCAAATCGTCGTCACTTTCATAGTCGCACACCGGCTCTATATAACACGATCCTTCAGTAGGGTCCAAGGGTAAAACTACGCACAGAGACTTCTTCTCAAAAATCATCTTGTGCTTCTTCAGATTAATCACCCCATTCATGTCAGTGGCCCAATCAATTCCTAGGAGCACAGGGTAGGGATTGCTGTCATCAACAATCTCTATCACCTCGAAGTCTGCTAGCACGCTCACTCCTTCAATGTCTACGGTGATTCCCTGCAATCGCCCCATGGGTATTTCTTCTACTGGTTCACCATTCGCAACTAAATAGGAGACCACTGCAACATAGGTCTCCCCATGCGCTCCCATGTCTGCTTCGGCAGGACATTCACATCTGATCCTAAATTCAGAATTACTTGGTCCATCTCATATTCTCCGATTTGCACGGTTAACCTCATTTCTGTCCCCATTCTTGTCTTATGTTTTCCAATCTTCTAGACTATGCACGGCTCTCTTGGCGTGGTCCCAGCGCATCTATTAATGAGTTCCTATAATCCCTTTACAGCCTTACTGTCGCGCAGTAACTTCATACATGTTTCCAGGAACATCGTGAGCATCGATGGGTCCATCTCCGACTCTGGTCTATCTTTGCTTCCTAAAGTAGAGGCATCAGTGAAGCTCTTCTTAGCTTCCATAAAGGTTTCTCGAGCGTGCTCCAAATCAAACTCTGCTTCTTTCGTCAGAGATTTATGAACCCAATTACTATCTTATGGCCATTTTCACTTATCATCTCCCGTCGCGATTCCACTTCGGAGCATAATGTTCACATTAGGGTCTTCCTTGCACGGCTCAGACCTCATCATCTGCAGGTTCTGAGCCAGGGGAGGTGGTAGCGCTCCCTTGTCGCGTATCCTAGCTATCAGTGTAGGACAATCTTCAGTCTCATGATCAAACAAGGTGCAATACAAGCATGATGGACACGTTGGATTCATACAATCACGTGCATAATGTCCTGGCCCTCCACAATTATATCATATCAGCTGTCCACGACCTCTCCCAGGTCCCCCTCCACCTCGGCCTCGTCTGCACCCCTGAAATCTGGTTCGCGTCATCCCTACACTCCAGTCTAGGGGTCGTGTTTCAGCCTGAACCCTATAGGTGGAAGTTTTATCCATCATTAACTCATAGCTTCTACAAGTGCGCTCATCCTGTCCCACCAACCTACAGAAATTACATAACAACTGTTGCGAATTTTGTGTATACTTCTGTAGCAAATGGCAGTTGTCCGTAGCATGCTTTCCACCTATTTGACAAATCTCCCACCAAAAATCAGGCACTGCGCTAGGTCCTGCTTGCGCTTCCGGCCTTAGCGACATCGTTCCTCCTCCCTCGAGGTAATTTGTGAACACTGGGCAGTGGTCTTTGTCATGACCCTGAACTTTTCATTTTACGCACAACACTTCTTCGCGCACTTTTGGTCGAGCTGTCCTGTCCTGTTTCAGACTCTGCATCTCAAGGCATAAGTTTTTCAACTGCGTGTGTATTTGCTGAACTCCCAAGTTAGGATCCTGCATTGAGGTCTCATGCAGCCTCATCGCGATCTCTAAGGCCTCTGCCTGAGTCATTAACTTCTGCTACAACAATGCGCTCCTCAAGTGTGGCGTTAGCAATGCTACAAACCATTTGTAGTGTTGTCCATCTGTCAGATTCATATTATCTTCGCGAATCGTACACTTCAGCCTCTAATCTAGCTCCCAAGGGGTCTCACATGGTAACATTATGATTTATTTGAATCTAATGATCGACTGTGCTTCTAACTTCGGCCGACTAAATTCCTTAATTAGCGAAGTTTGGATCTCTGTGGTTCCTGCATTCGTATTATCATTCGAGTTCTTAATGTACCAGGTCAGCACACGGTCTTGTAGGGCACTAACTAGTGTTGCTTTCTTTATATTGTCATCCATAATTCCCTGTGCTTCCCATACAACTTTTACCACGAACCAAAATTGGTCTAGGTATTCATTTCCCAATCCCTTGAACACAGGCAAATTTATCGTGCTTGCATTATTGAATCGCGGTGGCGGTGGAGGTGGTACAGGCAAATATGGATGTGATGGTGGTGAAGCTGGTGGTGGTGTGGGTGGGGGTGGTATGCATGGAATTCTCTGCCTTATCAAATGGACCACACTTCGCAGAGAGACCTTCGCGAGCTCTTCCTCATCCCCTCACAGAGGTGAAATCAAAGGGCTATTCTCTGGTCCCTTACTTCCTTCACTCCTGTAGGTTTTTCCACTTCGTGTAGCTCCGAACATCAAGGTAACCCTCTTTTCACACAATAGCATTTTAATCCAAGTATTCAAAGACTTTACGTACTTACCTCACAGTCCTTTGAGAAAGCGTCACTTTGCCTCGCTATAGCTGACTGAAGTATCTACCGCAAACTCAGTAATGAATCCTCCTATAATCCGATCGAGCCAGTGATCAACAACACACATGATCTTATCCTGCGATGCTTCCAATCTGCACACCAACTCTGGGGTCCACAAAATAGGACCATTGAGCTTCCACCTTCCTCGGCTATCTGCTAGCTTCGCGATCCACTCATATAGCTCAGTAGGGAAAGATGCGAAGAAGATTTCGTATATCTCTGTGTACAGGTAGCAATCTAACCACTCTTCCTTTGATAGTCACAGATTCCTATTCTCCTCCACGAATTAATGAATTCTCCTATCCAACCAACCTTCAATTTCCTTCTTAGTTGGATTCCAATGATACGACAACAGAAATCTCTATGCAGATTCTGGTCTCGACAACGAAACCATTTGTTGGCTTGATGGGGCTTGACCCAGGTTTGGAGTTAATTAGCCAAACAAATCCCTACACTACTGGCCCTTTCAGCGACAGCTCGCAGTGCGTTGACTGAAGTCTCACTCGAAGCAGTATGGGGGGATGTTGGAACCAAGTTTCCACACCCTTGAGATGTCTGAGGTGTTGATTTAGTCAAACTGTGAATGGCTTCATGTAAGTCACCTCGTGCACTGTCCTGGCCTGCGAGACCTTCACGATCTATTATAATCGCCTTTGCGCAGCCCCAACCAGGGACTGAGGTGCTTTCGCGCTGCTAGTGTAGTGATCTGCACTATTTCTCCAAGTTACACCATGTATCTTACTTATCTTCTTAAAGATGCTAGTTAACTTCGCATAAACAAATATTATATCTCAGATTTACTTAATCAACACAGTCATATATGTTCGCGTATCATATAAATATTAGAAATGCAATTTATACCCAACACATTCAATGCACAAAACAGGAAAAAGATACACCTAAATGATATGAAGCTTCTCTTTATTACTTCTCCAACGGTTACAAACTCGACTCACCCTACGCACTCAGCTGCAGGGGTCCTCGCACTCAGCTATGGACTACTAGGCCTCTGCGCACTCAGTTGCAGAGCCTTCTCCTACTCTATGACCCAAAGACTCATCTCGACACTTAGATATTCTGCTATGCTTCTATTCCATCATCCTTAGATTACTACTTCTTCGATTATTTTTACAACTTAGAGCCTCGCTCCATTTATACAATCACATGGTCCATTGACCATGGGTAGATCTCTAAAGACGACATTACATTACAAAAATGAGGGTGAACAACCCTATGACTCACTTACAACTTCACGCTCCGCGCCCACAAAATGCAGAGTCTTTACTTCAGATTTAGTCAAAATCTGGCCTTTAGGCCTCAAAACTTCCCTTGGGGGATCCCGTGCCCAACAGCGCCTACATTCACCAGAGAGATACATGAAGTGAAGATTTTTTTATTTTTTCATTTTTTGCTTCTAGGCCTACTAACCGCTTCAATGAGGTTTTCAACTCATAGGTCTGCCTAGGCACCTCAAAGGAGGTTTTTACTTAAGATCTTTTCTTTTTATCTCTTTTTTTCCTTTTTTCCCAACCCATTGATCACCTCATGGAGGTTTTCAATCAATGAGCCAATCATAGGCACCTCAAAGGAGGTTTTCACCTAAGATTTTTATTTTTTTCTCTTATTTTTCATTTTTTTATTTTTTCTACCATACTCTACTTGAAAAACAAAATCACTTTCAAGTATAAGAATACTTCCAATGGAGCCATGTGCACATCAAGATGACATACAAATTGATGTGTAGGCTTGAAATGTATGCTTTGACATGTACCTTAATTTGAGAGATCAAATGATTTGACTTTGATGATATCAAGCACAGTTGAAGAAGAGAGTGTTGTTGTAGCTTAATGACCGTCTGGAACCATATTTCAATATAGTTGTGATGCCCCTGGTCCACTTACTGATTTGGATCATCTTGGATGTTTTCTTCTTCCATGACCTTGAAATCTTCCTCTTTTTGTTGATTGCCCTGTTGAACACATGGAGGATTTGATGGTAACCATGAGGGAGCTTTCTCAATCTCTGATTTTGATGTCTGCTCTTCATCAAATGCAGCCCATGATCCTTTGGTATTCTCATTTGAATCTTCTTCTTCTCGACGTGGTCCTTCAATGATATCAACGGAATCTATTTTTTTCAATACTCTTCCTAAGCTATGGTGAATATTATTTAGCTCAACATGAGATGTTTGGAAATGTTGTACCTCAGCATTATAAGTGGGTTGAGCTACTTCAATGTGTGGGTTTGGAAATGGGGGTATAGGTAGTTGAGTGGCAGTGGATATTTGAGATGGATGTGGTTGGGGTTGTGGTTGTGGTGGAGATAGATAGTAGGTATGACATGTAGTTGGGTATGGAGGATATTGAGGAAAATGTTGAGGATATTGTGGATGGTTCCCATAAGTTCCTTTCCAACGTTGTTGCAAAGATTGTTTTTGGGGTTGATATGGCCAATGTTGCCAAGGAAAGCGTGTTCCAATTATTTTGAGGTGGATATTCATTACCTTGAAATTGTGAATTAGGCTCTTGCATCATACTAGGTTGACTAGGTTTCCATGGTCCTCTTGGAGCTACATAACATAGTTACATTGGAAATTGACTTGCTCCATTGTCATCTTGGTAAAATTCCTTAAACCTTGGAAATGAGGAGAAACATTTAACATCATGTGATTATGCATGGACAACACAAATATAAACATCTTATTTTTGCTCATTTTGTATTCTTAACATTTCTACTTGTTCACTTAGATTGCTAAGAATTTATGTTTAAAGTCATCAAGCAAATTTCCAAGTTTAGTTTGACTTACCAATCTTGATGTTGGTTGACTTACTGTTGCCCATCCTCTTGATATGTGTTTGCATGTTTCAAAAATTTCTTCAGATGATAATTGGTATACATCACCTCTACTTATGAGATCAAGGAGATCAATCCACTCATCCCTAATTGTTCTAAGTATGAGGGTTTTTAGTGTGTCAAATCCTAAGTGATGTAGTTTTGCCCTCTTAACATTATACATGAACCTTTCTATTAGATCCTCAAGGATCTCATCTTATTTTTGTTCATTCTAAAGATTTCTTCTTTAAGGTCATGGTCTTTATATTTTTCTAGAAATGTTTTTTGCATATCATTCCATGATCTTATTGAATTAGTCACTAAACTCATGAACCATTTAAGAGCTCTATCCTTCAATGTTTCTGAAAACAATCTCAATTTTTGAGTGTTAACAAGTAACCATAAGATCTACAAACAATTTCAAGTTCAAAGAGAAAGGTTTCTGGATCCTCTGACCTCATACCATGTAAGTTGGGAAGTAAAGATGGAGGTATATTCTTCATATGCACACTGACATCAGTATCTTGAATGGGAAATTAAAGAGGATATTCCTCATTGTCATTATCTCCATCCATTTCTTCTACCTTATTTCCATCTCTTCTTATCCTACTTGCAAAAGTGGATGGTGATGTGGCTCTTACTGCACCACATGATCAAATGGGGGGGTGGGGTTGGTGTTGGATAAGTATTTTAATTTTTTTTTTCAATAAGAATGATAATGCAATGCAATTTTTTAAAATGAAATATGCCTAATGAAAACATTTTTTGTTTTTGTAGAAAGGAAAAGAAATGAATCAACTAGGGAAGAAAACAATGCATACTTTGGCACCTCCCTGGCAACGGTGCCAAAAAGTGATGAGCCTCAGTATCGCAACAAGAATGTCGCAAATCCCAAGGCTACGAACTTTAATGATCAACTTGGGGTTCGTACAAATTTAAGAGGTATCGACATGTTGATGCCTCGAAAATCGTTACATCAACATCAGGGGATAACCACCCGATCCGGACCTTAATACAGCTCCTTTTCCGTTTGGGATGGTGGCTCCAACTGGATATAATGGGACCAGTTTCCCAGTAATGAATAAAAATGGGTGGATTAATGATTGGTTTTCTAATAAGTGATAATGAATGGAGAACTTATTCTATGAACGAAAACGTAAATGACTATTTTATCCCGGGAAGCTTCTATTCTTAAGTGCAACGTTTGGTGATCTATGTTCGTCGATAGGCATATAGATGACACTATTCAATAAACAAAGACATTCATTTAAATAATAATTGCTTCATTCAAATAGTTGAAC
>APFE030836419.1:0-14954 GCA_000404065.3 Pinus taeda
TAACTGAGTACCAAGACAAGAAAATAATTCTGTCCAAAAATTTCCAGTGAAAATGGGATCTCTGTCACTTACAATAATCTTTGGGTTTCCATGTAGCTTTTGATTGTTTCCATAAATGCACTAGAAACTGTACTGGCTTTAAATGGATGTGATAATGCACAAAAGTGTGCATACTTGGTAAGTCTGTCAACTACCACCATGATGACACTCTTTCCCTCAGACTTGGTAAACCTGTGATAAAATCCATTGAAACCTCCTCCCAACGTTGGCTTGGAATGGATAAAGGTTGTAATAGACCCGGTGTCTTAATTGTTTCAACTTTATTTTGTTGGCAAACCAAACATTCCGCCACAAACTTTTTGAATATCTGATTTAAGGCCATCCCAAAAAAATTCCTTCTTAACCCTATGGTAAGTTTTTAAAAATCCTGAGTGCCCTCCTAAGGGAGAAGTGTGCAATTTCCATAAGAACTCTTTTTGTTTTAGCTGGGAATTCTTTCAGAGGTAATAAGCCAATTCTTTGTACCATAACGAATCATTTTCTGACCAGCTAAAATGGTATCAGATGGTAACTGGAATCCTTGTTTGTAACTTTAGAATAAGTGCCCACACTTCTTCGTCATTCTTCCATTTCCTGCCCTTGCTGTCATTTATCCAATATGGTTGGATTAATAGATGGCGGCCGAAACAAATTGATTCCACATCCTCATCCTTTCTTGAGAGTGCATCTGCCACCACAATTTTGCTTCCCTTTTTTGTAGATGATTTCAAAGTCATAACCCAACATCTTTGTGACCCACTTTTGTTGCTCTTCAGAGGATAATCTTTGTTCTAAAAAGTATTTAAGGCTATCATGATCCGTTTTTACCTTGAAGTGTCTTCCCATTAGGTAGGGGTCGCCATTTCTTAAGTGCATGGAGTATTGCCAACATTTCCTTCTCATAAATAGCTTTGCTTAAAAACTTTCCCTTGATTGGACGACTTTCAAAAGCAATGGGTCATTCATCTTGCATTAAAACAGCACCAATTCCATTTCCTGAAGCATCACATTCCACAATAAAGGTTTTTGTGAAGTCCGATGTAGCTAAGACCAGTGCTTGGCACATTGCCTTCTTTAAGATGTTCAAAGGCCTTTGTTGCTTCTGGAGTCCATGAAAATGCATCTTTCTTCAATAATTTCGTTAGAGGTGCTGCTATTCTTCCATAATTCTTAACAAACTTGCGATAATACCTTGTCAACCCGAGAAATCCTCGCAGATGCTTTATGGATGTGGGGATTTTCCATTCCTTAATGGCTTTTATTTTGCTAGGGTCTACCTTAACTCCTTCATGAGATACAATATGACCCAGATATTCCACCTCTTGTACTCCAAAGAAACATTTGGATCTTTTTGCATATAATTGTTTCTCCTCCAATAGTTGTAGCACCTTTTCAACATGTTCAACATGATCCTTCAAAGACTTGCTGTAGATTCGTATATCATCAAAAAATACTAACACAAATTTTCTAAGGAATGGTTTGAAAATTGAATTCATCAACCCTTGAAATGTTGAAGGTGCATTGGTAAGGCCAAAAGGCATGACCAAAAATTCATAATGACCCTCATGAGTTCTAAATGCTTTTTTTGGAATGTCTTCAGCCCTCATTATGATTTGATGATATCCTGAACGAAGATCCAACTTGGTGAAGTAAATTGATCCATGCAATTCATCTAGTAATCCATCAATGACATGAATGGGAAACTTATCTTTAATAGTGAGCTTGTTGAGCTCCCTATAATCCGGACACATGCGCCATGATCCATCCTTCTTGTGCACCAATACTACTGGAGTAGAGAAAGAACTTTGACTCAGTTGAATTATACCAACCTCTAGCATTTCTGCAACCATACGTTCAATTTCACTCTTTTGGGGATAGGGATATCTGTATGGCCTGATGTTTGGAGGAACACTTCCTGGAATCAGATGAATAGCATGATCATGATCACGAATAGGTGGGAGACCTTTGGGATTCTCCAATACCTTGGAATGATTGTCCAAGACTTTTTGGTGATCTGGAGAAATAGATGATTCCAATATGGACACATCTAGTGAACATAATTGTGCAATTACACCTCTTTGTTCCTTTTTTAGAAGCTTTGTCATATCGTTAGAGCTTATTATCTTTTCCAATTTCCCTGCAATACCCCTTAATTCCACTTCCTTTCCTTCCAAAAAAAATTTCATGAAAAGTCTTGAAAATTAAAAGCTATTGTACCCAAGGATTGTAGCCATTGGACTCCTAGTACAACATCAGCACCTCCCATTGGAATGGAAAACATTGGGCTAGTCAATACATATTCTCCCATGGATAGCTTGACATTATGACATTTTCCAGAGCAATTTATTGTTCTCCATTTGCAATCATCACTTGACACTCTGGTGATGGATATAGGAAGCAATTCAATTCTTTTGCTACCTTACAATGAATAAATTGTGGGTACTTCCTGAATCAATCAACACTATTACCTTTTTCTTCTTGATTTGTCCTTCTATATTGATGGTTTGAGGAGAGGTAATTCCTGCCAATGCATTACAAGATATGGGTTTGGATTATTCTCTTCCTTTCCCCAAATTCTTAGGCTTTCTGTTCTGGGTATATCTTCCTTCTTGACCTTCCTTGCTATTTTCCTTCTTCTTCACAATCTATGTAGAATAATTTCTTCTCAACACACTTATGACCTTTAGTGTATTTGCTATCACAACTGTAACAAAGCCCTTTTGCTCTTTTTTCTTACAATTGTTTTGATTTCAACCTTATAGGTTGTGGAAGACTAGGGGCAACAACACTTCCATATTTATAGTTGTGAGTGGTATGCTTCCTAGTTGCCATAATTTTGCTTTCCATTTTTCTTACTAACCTGAATGCCTTCTCTAATGAATCAGGTTCCCAAAGGCGAACATTATGTTGGATATTATCCTTTAAATTCCCTATGAACACATCAATCCTATGCTCCTCTGGAATATTTTTTACCCTTATGTTCAATTTTTGGAACTCCTCAATGTGCTCCATTATTGATCCCTTTTGTTTGAGACTTATCAATTGGCTAAAAAAAGTGTTGCTTTTTGTACCCTCATAATGTGCTATTAATTCTTCAGTAAAAATTGCCCAAGTGATAATTTTTTTACGAGAGCAAAGCCATTGATACCGTACAAACTAATTTGGTTCCAAATATAAAGTTGCAATACGTACCTTTTGTGTGTTTTGCACATTGTTGATATTGAAAAATTGCTCCATCTGTAATATCCATGTTGCGGGATCCTTGCCATCAAACTTCCTCATATCGATTTTTGGAATATGGTGGGTCTTTGATCCAACATTAGGGTCTATGGAATCATGATTAAAATTTCTTTTGTTCACATCACGAGTTTCCTTTACTACCCTTTCACCATTAGTGACCATTTCTTGTAGCAACTTATTCATATTTATCTTCAATTCTTCCATTTCTGTCTTCAAATCTGTCTTCCAATCATCCATCTTAGCTTCCATGCCATTCATCTTAGCTTCCACGCCCTTTATCTTAGATTCAATTCCATTTATCTTAGCTTCTATTAGCTTTTGTGAGACTGACATTTGTTGCACTTGGTCTTGTAACTTTGATATATCATGTAGCATTTCTTCGTCTTCTTCATGAGTCATGCTACTGCTTTCAGGTTGCTTACTAGGTGTTTATATTTTCTTTCCTCAGGGCATCAGTTACCAATAATAATGCTCCACTATGCCTTTTTAATTCTTCAAAATAAATTTTCAAACCAAACTTAAGAAAGAATTTAAAAGAATCTACATGATGCAGGAGCATCCATCTCACCATAACCAGGAAAAGTCTCAACCAGGTTTGAAGGTTATTGATCAACTGGATTATTTTATTTTTACGTACTCATGAGATAGTTTTTCTTTTAACTTGTTTTTTTTTACAGATTTGGTGAATTCAGTCACATTTAGTTAAAAGGTTAGAATTATTGTAGTTCGAACAATAGCTAGGGAATAGTTCGTTAAATTAGGAGAGAAATGACAAACTGTTCATACAAATCTTGTAATGTCAGACAAATATGGTTATCAATGACAACAAGATCTTTTTGTAACTAAATCCTATGGCAGTTTGATTAACTGCAAAATCAACTGAAATGAAAGGCCATAAAAGCCAAAATGTAACAGAGGGAAAGGGTTCAGCAATTTCAGAAGGAGAGAAATAAAACAAACAAGATACAAACTTATAGCATTCAGACAATTGTCCATTTGCAAACACTTTCATTGTTCATTCTAATATTAATTTTTATTACAATTTGATAAAGTAACAAATCGAGAATGTCTGTGTAACACACTGTTCTACATCTTGAATATGAGCACACAATTTGTCTCCAACAATGGGCAGATTTCCACACACAGTCAAGCAAAGAACCGAGAGGTATAAACAACTGAAGCACAAGACGAATAGTTGCACCCAAAAGACAACCACGGTCAAATAATTGCACACAGAAAGTGACCACAGAACAAAGGTAATTCTGTTACGTATTTTTTTGAATTCCACTGAAAAATCAAAATCATTTGCCAAGAATTTATATTAATCATTATCAAATACAACATATATGTATACGAAGGGTTCCATTCCCGTAATCAAAATAATATTAAGTGTGTAACTGAAGTGGCGTTACAACCAAAACCCTGGACGAGGGTTCAAACACAACAACGACAACCTTTTCCATTTAACAACCATTGTGCAAATTGAAAGCGGAAGACACAGCAAAGACGAGCTACAGAAAACGAAAAAAACTACAGACAACCTACAGCAACTGTGGCCATTAACCATTCGGAATAATAGACCGAAAAGCTTGAGAATTCAGCCTACCGAGAACCGGTTCACCGTGACAAAAGGGACTGGAGAACCCGCGTGCTCAAGCTGCCACCAATGACCTGTAACCAACAAATATCAAGCTAAGCTACAGTTGTGTTAAGGGAGGAACCCTTCAAATGAGTAAACCATTACATGCTGAGAAAAACATCATAATTACCTGAGCAAGCTAAGTCAAAATTGAGCCAAAACGACGTCCATGACAAGTTGCATAGTTGGAGACCAAAGGAGCCAAGTGGGTAAGTAACAGTAACTGAAGCAGGACGGATTGAAACAGGGACGGAAGACAATACCTGTTCGAGCCAATGAGCAACCGCCAACGTAACCCTGTGCTCAGAACAAACACCAACGCTCACAAAATGAAAACCCAGAGTAACGGAAAGCGTGAGGTTTGAAACCAGATTTGAACCGAGAAATAAGAAGAGTTCGAAGAGTAAGCCCCAACAACACCACATACAGGTACCTATAATATCCCTAGAACCAAAACATGCCTATTAATTTTTAGAGCCAGACTAATTGTTGGAATTTATGATAAATAACGTGGAAAATATTATTAAATTAAAAATAATGCATGGATGAACTAATACTTTGTGGATAAATATAAGCCAAGAAAGGATAAATATAAGCTCACAAAGGACAAAAATAAGCCCAGAATTAATGAAATAACTGGTTAATGATAAATGATTGGTAATGCATAAAGTTACCTAGTACTCCGTTATAAGGCATACCAAAGTCAATCTTGCCAAAAAATCCACACCCCTGGAATCAAGCCCGAGGAAAACAAGTTCTAGTTTTTGCACCCGGGTCACCTTTTACTGCCCAGAAAAATCTCATCTGTCTCATGTTTTACATCCAAGATCTACCATCCGCAAATCTTACTCAGATTTTGAGCACTCAAAGCTCCTTAGCATTTGAATTTTTACAGTCCTTGCATTAGATGATTTTTAGCATCTAAAGGTCTGCCATAAGAGACAAAAAAGAAGAGCCTAAGTATATGTGAAGAAAAAGTCCATTCATCTATCCTTGCTCAATGTGTCTTTATCACCCAAATTAAATCGTGGATGTCTTGGCAGATTCACAGTATGAAAATCAGTGTTAAAATCCATTCATGCGGGGGTTTTAAGGTATGACTCCCACTCATATGCTAATGATTTCTTTTGAATAGATTACCTTGTTCTTGAGCACATATATAGAATTAAATATGATGATCTCTTTTGAAAAGAATACCTTGTTCTTGTATGTAGAGACATAATTAACTATGATGATTTTGTTGAAAAGATTACCTATTACCTTGTTCTTGTGAATAGAGCCAAAATTAAACATGGTGATTTCTTTTGAAAATATTGCCTTGTCCTTGTGCACAAATATAGAATTAACTATGATGATTTCTTTTGAAAAGATTACATTGTTCTTGTGCACACAGGTAAAACTGACTTATAATTCTTTTTGAAAATATTACCTTTTTCTTATGCGCATAGTAGAATTTAATTATGATGATTTCTTTTGTTATATTACCTATGTTTTAGTGCCGAAAGGTATAATTTAAATGATAATTGAAATAGTATAGGTTAATTTTTTTAAATAGAATAGTACATTCCAAGTAATAAATTATGATATTCTTAGTTAACAATTACTATAGTTCATTGAATTGGGATATTTCAATTATCTTTTGTATATTTAATAATGAAAGTAAATAGACAAGGATTTGTATAATGCACTTGAAAGATATACAAAAAGGATAGTTGAATTTTATATTATTTTAATAACAAGAATAGTCACAGTTCATGTTGGTAAACATGGTTTTATATTGAAAGGAACAAGTGGATTGATACCCATTTTTTGTGACAAGAAAAATATAACTAGGAATTATTACCATAGTTTTGTGGGTTTACACCCATTGTTTTACATTTTGTTGAATAAATTAATAGTATGATTTTCAATAGTAGTTATAGTGTTGCATGTGTTAAAGGAAAAATAGTTATGGTTTTGTAATTGACCATGGATTTCAAAATAAAATGGTTAGTTGTGGTTATGAATTTTACTTTTTATTGATGTAATTGTAAGGAAGTTCTTTCATGTCAAGAAGTAGAATAACATGTAAATATTGAATCCTTGAGATAAAGAGATTTGGATTCTATTGCAATATATTTAGATGGAAAGCCATAATATTTGGAGTTTCTATAATTGATATTTCAGGTAATCATGACACTAGAGTTTTTGCTGAAAATAGTGGTTACAGGGATGAAGTCATGACTTACTAGGAATTGAGTAGATTTTAAATTAATATCCTTTATAGAAATCGAAATGTGGTTTATAACTAATACTATTGTAGGCAAGCAAATCATTATATATAACTATTGTTACATGTAGAGTGATAAATCATAAGATGTAATCTCACAACGGGAAACTTCATTACTAAGATATATTGATAACTTGTGATGATTTGACAATGGTGATGTTAGAAGGGAAAGAAGATTATTACAATAAACAATAATGTCACGAGGATATTGTACTCTACGAATTATTAGGTAATGTGTTTGAAAAATATGACGACATGTTTAATGTACGAGCCTCTAATTAATAATGCTTGAATGAAATATTATGTTTCTCTTGTAAAATCTCAATAATGGACAAGGAATGGACTCCCTTGGTGCCATTGAGTGACAGATGAAAGTCCTCATGAAATGTCTAATAAAATAAACACCTTTTGTTTTTTCCATTCGAGGTTCCTAGGGTAATATTGGTGTTCATTTGTGTGTTTTACTGATTGATTATCTTGATGATATTGTCACCTTGCACAACGTTGGAAATTATATCATTAATCATGTTTTTAATAAGCCCTCATTAATTGAACAATGTTAATGATGCAAAGGTGCAACAAAATTCATTATGTTAACAAGTTTCACTAATGATTATTCCTTTACACAATTTAAGATTCCATTTCTATGGTTGCTTCACTTAATGATTGTGATTATATAATTTGATAACCAAATTAAGATTATGTGGTAAGTCATCTATGAGATGTTACATGTGGTAAAATTGGTAAATTTTTTTAATCTTGTGTATTTTGTAAGAGGTATACTAGGGTTTGTTACAAGTAGTATTAAAGCTAATGTTTACAACACTCGCACCACTTGGGTTCTTTAATAAAGAGGAGTAGAGGTATGGTGCTACTAGGTGAAGCTTAGGTATGATGCTAATGAAATTTCATTGCAATATATGCATTAGAATGCATTTAATATGAAATGCATGATAGTGCTAATGACTTTTTTGAAGAATATTTGTGTTGATGGCATTGACTCCTTATGTTGATAAAAGGTAGTTCAAAATTCTATTGTATTTGATTATAATTAAATTATGAACAATTCTGAGTATTCACACAGTAAATAATGATAGTGTGGATTAGGATTGACTACCAATGGTTGAATCCATACTCTTATGATAATTTTTAATGATTCATTAAAAAAATACTTGGAATTGCAATGATTTGCTTACGGTTTTTGGAAAAGAATGAATGCATGCATTGCTTCATTAATAATGAATACAATGTGATAGAGAAAGAAAGTATAAAGGTAGGGGTTTCCCTTGATGTTGTTGATAGAATGATACAATGTTTAAAAGGCATTAAAGAACCCACTTGAATGTTGAGAATACAAAATGAATTGAGTGGTAGGTCTTGTTGAGTAAAATTTGGATGCTTAGTATGACTGTAATGGTTAATGGTTGTGTTGATAGTGCTGAACCCACCAACATTCAGGGCATCTCCCTGATATGAATTCCTAATTGGACCTCACACCATTTGATGTAAGAATCCCATCTGGAAGACGACCTGCTTGTCAATGCAATGGCTTTTAATGATGTGCGTTGGTTGTAATAAGGCATAGAGTGATGTATGATGAATTTGGAGAGAACACATGCATGACCCAATGTAAATTCAAGTGTGATGAATGAAGTTTCTACCATGCAAAAGGGAAAATGAGTGACCCCCTTAGAAACTCGTAATAGTATGTAGCTTGAAGGGAAGACACAATAATAAATGAAATCAAAAGCTAATATGTGAAATAGTTCTCAAGTTAATAGTGATGAATTAAAAAATAACACACATTCAAAAAGATTCGTACCAATGAAAAAAAAATAGCTCATAAGCATAAGAGTAATTTAAATAACACATATCACAAACATAACAAGAACAATCCTACTATATTTACAACATATGCATGAAAATATGTGATCTGAGTTTTCTATTAAGTGAAATTTCCAATCATACATATACCATTGATGAACAACTAGCCCCAATGGTGGAATGTGAAATCAACATCGCTTGCTGCTCCAAAGAAATATTCTCCCTCTATTCTACAGAAAATCCAAGGCTCTCACAAACTCCCAAGCCTTTGGATCTAAGCCTAAGCCTAGCCAAAGGTTTGGCTCCCAAAAGGCCTTTGCATGAGTTATGAGGGTCTATTTATAACAAGATGGGGTGAATATTCAACTCCCCTTTATGACCTTTGAACTTTCATGATGACTCTTCAAATTCTTTACAAAATGACTCATTTCATTCCATTGTGAATCTTCAAATTCCAATATTGGCACTTGAAATTCCACTTACAAATTAATTACAAATAATATTACATTTTAAACTCATACCCATATAGGAAAAAATTAGGTAGAGCCAACTAGACAGCCTAATAAGACAAAATACTATCATGCTTGAGTTTGGCGAAACTCAAGCTCAACAAATTCCACTTGATGTCTTTCGATCACATATAAGTGCCAAGCTTGGTATTGTTCGATGAAATCCCTAAAGTGTACGATGGTGTCTCGATGGAAGTAGACTCTAGTCTCCATGGCATCAGGGTACAATGATTTGGAACTAGTTTGAAATTCCTTTTAGAGCATGAGTAACATTGTCTTGATTTGGACAAGGCCACCAATTTAGTTCTGCATGTTGTGTTTTTTCACCTCCAAATCTTCCTTGGTGGAAATCTATCTAAGCTTCTCTAAGTATTCTTTTATCTCCTGCATGACCTAGTTCCTGGGTTTGGCTTCAGTGAGTGAGCCAACTGATGGGATGATGTGGGACTTCATTGAGAAATCCAGTTTATTGTATAACCTTGAATACAAGTCCTGAATGTTACCAATGAATGAGGTGAGCTATTTATTATTCTGTAGCAACATTTGAACTGTTTCTTTCTCCAACTCTGAATGTTTCTTCATTTTATTGCCCAAGTCAAGTGGTGCTCCTTTGTATCGCATTGACCATTCATGCACTACAATGATTACAACTTGCACATTCCTCAGAGTTTTGGCATAATATTTACACTTATGCTGCAAGCCATGTAAGTGGACAATTGCCTTATGTACAATAATAAGATCCCCATAGAGATTCTGTATGGTCTCTCCAAGTTTCGATACTTCAAAAAGTATCATTGCCTTCATTTCCTCCAGATAGACCTGTGTGGAAGTTGTGTTATGAGCTATTTCATGGAGCTGTTCAACCTCTTGCATGGTAGCGTGCAAGTTCTTTTCCAATTACTTGCTCTCGAGCATCAAATACTTAGTGTTCGAATTTTCTACACTTGTGAAAGCCAAGTTGTTTGTGACAATGGCATTGAGATTCCTCCTGGTGTCCACCACAATCACCCTTTCTTTAATAAATGTAGGGGATGTGAGGTCATCTGGAAAATGCTTCATACACGCTTGTACAAATGTCTTCTGGAGTTCATATTACGACATATTGTACGTGTCCATGAACATATTGTCATAAAGATGAACAACTTCCTCTTCCTTGCCTAGAGATGACTCTGCTGCTCGAGGTGATGGAGATTGAATAGTGACCTATTGTGTGTTAAACATCAGGTCGAAATCTTGATTATGCATCTTTGGTTCCTCATCCATGTCTACGATCTCTATAAACTCTTCAATATGTTGAGAAGGCTCCATGTCCTACATTTGTCGTTGTCCTCCACTGGTTTCTGATTTGGTTCTTCAATTTGTTTCTGCATTACTTCTTCTGATATTGCACTTCACCTCTCTTCTTCTTGCTTCAGATTCTCTTGTTGTTCTTGCTTCTTCTTTTCTTCCTCCAATATCCTTTACTCTTCCCTCTTCCTCCATTTTGATCTATGCATCATCTATTTCCTCTTTGGCTCCGTTGCTAAAGCTGCTTTCCTAATAGTTGGATCCACTTTCATCTTGCGGATTCATTTTCCTCTTGGACTATAAGAAACCTTTCTCTTTCCCTTATCTTGTGTAGGTTTTCTCCCTTCTGCTAGTACAAATTCTACAGTAGCTTCCTTTTGCAGAGCCAACATAATTACCGATCAAACAGGAACTATTATGTCAAAATAGGTACTCGAGCCAAAAAATCCCAAAAAACATGAAAAAACACCTTGAAATCGAAAAGTGTTGATGCGCAAATAACGACTTTTTTTTTGTTTTTGTTTTGGTTTTTGTTTTGTTTTTTGTTTTTGTTTTTTGTTTTTTGTTTTTTGTTTTTTTTGTTTTCTTTTGTTTTTGTATTTGTTTTATTTGTTTTTTGTTTTTTGTTTTTTTGTTTTTGCTTTTTTTTGTTTTCAAGAGTAAATTTTGAATACTTTTTAAAAATATCAGTAAAAAACAACAAAATACATTTTGTTTGGTGCAAAAAAACCTTGAAATCGAAAAGTGTTGATGGTGAAATAACCTTATTTATTTATTTATTTATTAAATTTTTTTTTTCAAGGTACATTTTCAACATTTTTTAGTAATGATGTTAAAAACAAAATATCATGACTATGAAAAACTTTAATTTCTAATGATTTTCAAGCATGACATTAACGATATCCTCTACTCTTCCCTCTTCCTTCATTCTTCTCTCTCCATCATTTATCTCCTCTTTGCCTCTGTTGCTAAATCTGCTTTCCCAATAGTTGGATCCACTTTCATCTTGTGGATTCATTCTCCCCCTAGACTATAAGAAACTTTTCTCTTTCCCTTATCTTGTGTAGGTTTTCTCCCTTCTATTGGTACGAATTCTACAGTAGCTTCCTTTTGCGGAGCTAACATAGTTACCGATCAAACAGGAATTATTACCTCAAAATGGGTACACAAGCCCAAAATTCCCAAAAAACATGAAAAAACACCTTGAAATCAAAAAGTGTTGATGCCAGAATAACGTTTTTTTTCTATCTAGAGTAAATTTTCAATATTTTTTTTTTAAATAATAGTTGAAAACAATCAAAGCCATTTGTTTTGGTGCAAAAAAAACTTGAAATCAAAAGTGTTGATGTCAGAATAATTTTATTTTATTTTATTTTTATTTTTTATTTTTTTTTAAAGGTACATTTTCAAAAGCAAAATATCGTGACTCTAAAAAACTTTAAATTTCCAATCATTTTCAAGCATGACATTAATGATATCCTCTCCTCTTCCCTATTCCTCCATTTTTCTCTTTGCATCATCTATGTCCTCTTTGCCTCTGTTGCTAAAGCTGCTTTCCTAATAGTTGGATCCACTTTCATCTTGCGGATTCATTCTCCCCCTGGACTCTAAGAAACCTTTCTCTTTCTCTTATCTTGTGTATGTTTTCTCCCTTCTACTTTTACGAATTCAACATTAGCTTCCTTCAGCGGAGCCAACATAGTTACCGATCAAACGGGAACTATTACCTCAAAATGGGTACTCGAGCCTGAAAGTCGCAAAAAAACATGAAAAAGCACCTTGAAATCAAAAAGTGTTGATGCCAAAATAATTTTTTATTTTCTCTTTTTATTTATTTATTTATTTTCCAGAGTAAATTTTCAATTTTTTTTTAAATATCAGTAAAAAAAATAAAAGCCATTTTGTTTGGTGCAAAATACACCTTGAAATTGAAAAGTGTTGATGTCGAAATAACTTTTTTTTTTTAAGGTACATTTTCAACATTTTTTAGTAATGATGTTAAAAATAAAATATCGCAACTCTGAAAAACTTTAAATTTCCAATGATTTTCAGGCATGACATTAACGATATCCTCTCCTCTTTCCTCTTCCTCCGTTTTTCTCTCTGCATCATCTATTTCCTCTTTGCCTCTGTTGCTAAAGCTGATTTCCTAATAGTTGGATCCACTTTCATCTTGCAGATTCATTCTCCCCCTTGACTAGAAGAAGCCTTTCTCTTTCCCTTATCTTGTGTAGTTTTGCTCCCTTCTACTCGTACGAATTCTACAATAGCTTCCTTCTGTGGAGCCAACATAGTTATTAATCAAATGGGAACTATTACCTCAAAATGGGTACTCGAGCCAAAAAATCCCAAAAAAACATGAAAAAACACCTTGAAATCGAAAAGTGTTGATGCTGGAATAACATTTTTTTGTTTAGAGTAAATTTCCAATATTTTTTAAAATAACAGTAAAAAATAGTCAAAGCCATTTTGTTTGGTGCAAAAAACACCTTCAAGTCAAAAAGTGTTGATGTCGGAATAACGTTTTTTTTTTTCAGCGTACATTTTCAACATTTTTTAATAATGATGTTAAAAACAAAATATCGTGACTTTGAAAAATTTAAATTTCCAATGATTTTCAAGCATGACATTAATGATATCCTCTGCTCTTCCTCCAATATCCTCTACTCTTCCCTCTTCCTCTGTTCTGCTCTTTGCATCATCTATTTCCTCTTTGCCTTTGTTGCTAAAGCTTCTTTCCTAATAGTTAAATTCACTTTCATCTTGCAGATTCATTCTCCCCCTGGACTATAAGAAACCTTTCTCTTTCCCTTATCTTGTGTAAGTTTGGTCCCTTCTGCTGGTACGAATTCTATAGTAGCTTTTTTGCTGCGGAGCCAACATAGTTACCGATCAAACAAGAACTATTACCTCAAAATGGGTACTCGAGCCAACAAATCCCAAAAAACATGAAAAAACCTTGAAATCGAAAAGTGTTGATGATGGAATAATTTATTTATTTATTTATTTCAGAGTAAATTTTCAATATTTTTCTAAAATAATAGTATAAAACAATAAAAGCCATTTTGTTTGGTGCAAAGAACACCTCTTTTTTTCATGGTACATTTTCAACATTTTTTAGTAATGACGTTAAAAACAAAATATCGTGACTCTAAAAAGCTTTAAATTTCCGATGATTTTCAAGCATGACATTAACGATATCCTCTCCTCTTCCCTCTTCCTCTGTTTTTCTCTCTGCATCATCTATTTCCTCTCTGCCTTTGTTGCTAAAGCTGCTTTCTTAATTGTTGGATCCACTTTCATCTTGCGAATTCATTCTACCCCTAGACTATAAGAAACCTTTCTCTTTCCCTTATCTTGTGTAGGTTTGCTCCCTTCTATTGGTATGAATTCTACATTAGCTTCCTTCTGTGGAGCCAACATAGTTATCGATCAAACGGGAACTATTACCTCAAAACAGATACTCAAGCCCAAAAATCCCAAAAAACATGAAAAAACACCTTGAAATCGAAAAGTGTTGATGCCAGAATAACTTCTTCTTCTTTCATTTATTTATTTATTATTATTATTATTATTATTAATTTAAAGAGTAAATTTTCAATATTTTTTAAAGATAATAGTAAAAAGCAATAAAAGCCATTTTGTTTGGTGCAAAAAACAACTTGATATCGAAAAGTGTTGATGCCAGAATAACGTTTTTTTTTCCTGGTTACATTTTCAACAGTTTTTAGTAAGTTAAAAACAAAATATCGTGACTCTGAAATTTTTAAAATTTTCAATGATTTTCAAGTATGACATTAACGATAAAATATCACGTCTTTGGAAACCCTTAAAATTCCAACGATTTTTAAGCATGACATTAAATTTAAAATATCACTTCTTTGAAAAACCTTAAAATTCCAACATTTTTCAAGCATGGTGCTAAGAAAAAATATTTATAATTGTTTTCAACCATAACATTAAACATAAAATATCATGACTTAGAAAAACATTAAAAATCTTAACAATTTTTCAACCATGGAATTAAAACCAAAGATTATGACTACAAAACAATCTTAAATTTTCAAAATATTTCAAGCATGACATTATGGAAAAAATTTATGACAAAAAAACTTTAAAAATGAACACCTCAACGAAATAGTTATTA
>APFE030836419.1:16118-26607 GCA_000404065.3 Pinus taeda
TAATTCATTATAAAATTTAGAGTGTAAAAAGTCGGCCCTCTAAACAAAAAGGGTTGATGTTCATAGACACTTTTCAAAATCAAGATGAAAATCACTAAAAAAACAACAAAATTGTTCACACTTGATACATAAAAAAGTTTAAAGTGTCAAAAATAAGCCCTCTAAAAAAATGTGTTGATGTTGTATCAACATTTTTCAAAATCATAATGAAAATCACTAACATTTAAAAAAATTGTGTTGACGTTGCATCGACACTTTTCAAAATCAGCATGAAAATGACTAACATAAAAAAAATGTTCATACTTGATACATAAGAAAGTTAAAGTGCAAAAATATGCTAAAAAAAAGTGTATTCCGGCATCACCACTTTTTAAAATTGGGTGATCTTTTGTTACCTCAAAAAAATAGGTACTAGTTCACTTTCTTGTTTGACTGGTAACTATGTTAGCCACCTTTGATGTTCGTGCAAAATTGATCAATTCATGAGACTTGGAGTGTGAAAATTTTTAGGTAGAAATCCAACTGCAGTGACTAATATTATTTCTTCTACTTAGTAATTAAGAAATAAGTTATTCACTTTGTTTCTATGATAAATATTGAAATAAATTCTAGTGCAGCCTTCACAACTAAAATATCGTGGAAAGTAAATGCAAGGAAAAATATTAGCACAATTACAATCAAAATGACAAAGTTATTTTTGGATAATTGTCCCTAGAAAAATCCAATATGGGAAAAATGGTGCAGCATATGAGGGTTTGTTTATTAATCTTTAGCAAAAATCTCATGTACAAGATACAACCAATAGAATAGAAGAGAAAGCTCGGTGACAAATTTACTAACATTTCTCTCACACTTCCCGACAAGATTCTGATCCAGAAAAGGACCTTTTGCCCCCTCTGTGTTTCATTGCATTAGCTTCTATGTGAGGACTGCGCAGTCCGAACATTAGCCTCTGCATTGTCCCTCTAGATCATAGCTTTTGCACTGTCCCTTTTACGATACACATCTTCTACTCTTGTAATCCTAAAATGCTACTAACCTCTCTCTCCTCCTCACCTACAACTCTCTCTCTGAATCGATTTCCTCTTGCCGAACTTTGACTAGTGAGAAAATTGATTTTACTCGGGTAACTGAGTATCTGCTTAGTGTATTTTCCAAATACCCATCAAATTCCTTCTTATAATCTTCCAGTTGAGAACCAACAACCCAGATTAGATTATAATCAATGGATTAGATCATTTGGACTCGATATTCGTCTTCTTCTAGAAGTTTCACCCACAGTTTAGATTAATACCCATTAATTATTTTAATTTCCTAAGTTTAGACTTAGGGACCCATTAAAAATAAGTAATTAATTTAATAAAACTGTCTCTGGGTGGAATTTCCCAAAACTGTTTCTGGGTATTGTGGAATACATGTATCCAAGCCTCCCTACAAATTTTGAGACTTAGAGAACATCCAATGCTACTAGAACTCAATACTTCCTCTTAGCGAGGAATATACTCTAACAATGCACCCTACTGAAGCATCACCCTGTTCTGTAACATCTCCCTCTGAGTTGTTGATGTCTGACATGAATGCCCACCAACTACTATGCAAATGTTGCATCCATACTGGTGTTGAATCTATCATTTCCAACACTGGATTTGTACTGCAACTGAGAAACCATCTGTTTCTACTACTAAAACAAATTCTCTACCATACCCATCTTCTCCTTGAACTGGATAAACTTATCTCTTCTTAGAGCTTTTGTAAGTACTTCTACTTCTTGATTTCATGTGGAGACATACTACAACTGTACTTCCCCACATTGAACACAATTGCTGATAAAGTTACGTCTGATATCAATGTGCTTGGACTGATCATGAAATATTAGATTCTCAAAGAGTTTAATACAACTCGAATTATCATAGAAAATGTTGGTCGCATCCATCCTCTTCCTGAACAAACTCACAAGAAATTTTCTTAGCCATATAGCTTCGCAAGTAGCTATGCTGGTCACCATATATTCTGCTTCTGCTGAGTTTAGAGCTACTGACTTCTGCTTCCTAATGCACCAAGAGATCATTCCTAATCCAACACTAAAGAAATACGTGGAGGTACTTTTCCGGTCTACTCAACTACCTACACAATTTGTATCTATGAATCCATTCAAAATGAGATCATCTTCTCGGGTGTATTTCAACCCATATTCGATTGTTCCATGCACATATTGAGAATGTGCCTAGCTCCTACCCAATGCAGCCTTTTCTGTTCCACCATGATCTGACTAAGGGTGTTGACAACAAAGAAAATGTCTGGCCTAGTGTTGAATAGATACATGAGCATCCCAATGAGTTTTCTATACAAGGTGGGGACAACCTCCTTGTCTCCTGATGCATCTATTGTCTTCTAGTTGTGTTGACGGTGTTGTACCCACCAACATTTAGGGGATCTCTCCAGTATGAAGTCCCAATTAGACCTCACACCGTTTGGTGTAGGAGTCCCATCTAGTATGATGGCTCGGTTGCCATTATCTTAAATTTTTGCCTTAGATATTGCTTGTTAGCATGAGAAAGTGGTCTCCTTTGTCTTCAAACAATGAGGTTCATGTGTTTGGTGAATGCTAGTGTTACTTGTGTCAAGGTTCTTTCACAATGGAGAGAGGGTGGGAGTGAGTCTCAAGTCGGATGGGAGGAAGCCTCAAATCTGTTAGAAAAACACAACACAATAGGACATGTACAGCTTCTGTTAGGGTCCAACCCTAACCCCCTTATTTATGTAATAGGGATAGCCATAGTTATAATTAGTTAAAGAGTCAATAAAGCCCATATCAATAATTGTAAGTGGTTGACCCGCATTTAAAGAAAGGGACCACAGTTAGTTGCAAATGGGCCATGGTATTAGATAGATGGTATTAATATAACCATGGTATTGACCCATGGTATTGCATGTATGAATCCTATATAAATGATAGAGACTCCCCATTGAGGAGCATCATGCCTTATTCTATAATCGAGCATTGCTCTATTGGAGGTTTCCCCCTCTAAGAGGTAAGTGAACATTGTTTTAATCTCTGAATAATAAAATACATGTTGTTATTTCTCATTTTGTTCTGTGTTCTGGCTTGTATTTCTTCACATATTTAGTATCCTCAGATCTTCTCACAGGTCAAGAGCATAACAAGTGGTATCAGAGCACTTTCGAGGGCCAGTGGTATCTCCATTTGTAGCAGATTTTTTTTTTGCTAGAGACGTGTTTTGACGTCTTTAAACCACAGGATCTGTCATTGGGCGCATAAACTTGCAAATTTGGGGAGGCATGCACATAGGAATACAAGAGGTGGTCATGCTTGTTGGACTCCCTTGTAACCCCTGTGGGTAGCCCTTCGAGTAGTAGCACATTAGACAAAACACTGCATGGTCTGTCTTCCACGTACCCTCTGGGTATATCGGAAGCACGCTAGGCTCACCTAAAACTTTGACGTAGATAAATTGTTGGCCATCTTGCTGTTACAGTACACCGAGAATAGCACTCAAGGAGATTACTCACATGTATGAAGGGTAGTCGGGTAGTACTGCTAAGGGTATGGTTAATCCTCCTTAGTTAGTGCCCTAAAAGATTGGGCTGAGTACTACTATTGGACCCTTATGTATATTGCTATCTATAGCACCTGACACTCCTTGAGACCATAGTTCCCTTGTATCTCTGAAGACCATCCATCATCTTCTTTACCAGATCAGATCTAGTAGATTGGGTTCTGCACTGCTGCAACAATCAGATCCACTAGAATACCATTCAGATCTAGGAGCGAGATTTCAGTCACTACCGCATTCTGTTACTAGGAATAGTGTCCACTCAGAGCTGTTATTACCACTAAGACTGGTAGCTATCTTAGAAATAAACAAGTAAAGACTACTTTCATTTTCCTTTATGAAAATAAACAAGAGTGGAACAAAGGACACCAACCTTAGTCTTGCGCTTGGTTCCTTACTTGATTCCTCTCCCTCCTAATAGATCTTTGCCGCTTCTTCTTCATCTGCCCAGCTTCAAAGAGCACCCATGGAATCAAAGCAAGATACTGCTATCAAAGAACAAAGATCTATATTCATAAATAACACAGGACCAGATATGTGTTAACCATACAAATGTATATATAATCAAACATACAATAATATGGAGGAAAACATGAATAGATTTATTAATATCAAGAAAAGCAAGAGGATTACAACCAATGGTTCTGACCCAACATCATCCTCCAGCAAGAAAGCCATTCTTCACCTCAAGTAAAGCTTAGATCACCCAACACTATGAAGTTTCACCAGAAAACTAATAGCACTTCTCTACAAGATACAAGATTCCATCCTTTGGATATCTGTGATGAGGGATCCATATATAAATGATTGTAGGGGGGTGAGTCATCTTCTAGGGTCTTGATTAGTGTCCTCTCTTTGATAGTTCTTGATTCCACTTGGAGAACGATGATCTCTTACTCATCCTTGGTCGAAAACAGAGAGGCAAGTGTCAGAGGGGAAGTTTCTGGAAGATTCCATGATCTTCCACCTCGCAAACTGTCTTTACCATTTGTCCATTCTCGCCCATCGCACCCTACAGAGGGGCCATTCAGTATGCATTGCACCCTTTACACTGGGAAGGTGATATGCATCGCACCCTCTCACTGGGAAGGTGATATGCAATCGCACCTCTCACTGGGTATTCAGTATTGTCCAGTTTTGTGACCATTTCTGAGCAGTTTTTAGTGGAGAACTTCTGGGAGATGATGTAATCAGCTGACCTTGTTCCTTTAGGAAGTGAAGCAACACTTTTAAGGACTTAGGAGCCCTTAGTTTATGGACATTTATGATTGGGGTTGCAGTGCCCAAAAATTTCTATAACAGTTGCCCCCTATAGCATGAGGTCGTTAATCTTTTAATGTCGGGTGAAATGCTTTATCATGAGGATCCGAAGTTTTTTTAAGCTGGGAGGCGACCTGTAATAAGATACAGTACAATATATTATTTTCATAATATTTGTCATGATCTAGCTGAGGCGGGCATTCCCATGCTCAACTTTATAAACTCAATTTCATGTACATAGGATAGACAATCCTCTGTGTAGCAGACTGATGATTCGGACTCACCATCCTTTGATTTGGATGATCATCTATTTGGCAATGATGTCCATTTGATGTCTTTATATTCTTGAATATATCACAGCCCGGATGGATGAAACTAGATCCGGGGTCTTCAAAACTCGTTCAATCTTCACTCAGAGTACAAGTCGATCCATGTGAAAAATGTTCTGGAGTCGAACATGGAAGGACATTGCCTGATTACCAGCCAATGATGTAAGCTGTTAACAGGCACGAGAGGAATCACCAATAATGACAATGACCCTCAAGGTACTACAATACAATTCATGCGGTGTGAAAAAGGACGTGGCATCGAATACCACGCAAAATCTCTCGGTCGAAGGCCATTAATGTAAACCTGTCGCCGAAACTGAGAAACTTGCCATTGAGGCATGCACGCTTCAAAGTACTGAAAGGGTTGTTCCTAGGTCGACTTCTTAGATAATGAGCTAATGTCGACAAGAAGTGACCCGTCGTAGGAGGGCCTTAATGAATCCCACATCTATGACACAGAACGAAGCAAATGGTTTTGGAGGTGAAAATGATCTGATGATACAGGGTTCAGGGTGGCAGTCATGAAAAGAATGGAGCGTGAATGTATTGCAGTGGGTGAGACATAGGTGAATTCTCTGAATGACTTCTCTTGAACATATCGGCGACACTGACGATGGATTGGTAGCGTTAACCCCAAATATGGATGGTGTGACGGACCAATGGTGATATGACTAGTGAACGGAACAACCCAACTCGGCTCAGATGCGGAGAGAAAGTGTCATGTTCAAGAGAGACTTGCTACCAATAAAGTTTTTTCAAGTTTTCTTCCCAATTTTTCATAGTCATTGCTGACCAATACCTCTTTATTTTTGTCAAGCTTGAGTAGGATAACATATGCTTTTTCTATAATCTGCCCTTCGGGTGAACCTGTCGCTATATTTTAACGAGCCTAGCAATAGTGAAACTCGTTTTCGTCAATTTGGACGAGTTTGTCGCTATTGGGTTTTAACAAGTTTAATGACAAAGATAATTCGGTCCTTTTCAATTTTAGAGAGTCTGAAAGGGATGGAAAGGAAACTCCAAAGATTATTTTTAGTCATATAATCCCTTAAGTCCGAAAAAACATAGAATAATATGAAAGGGATGACTGCTCGGTAATTTTAATGAGCCAAACAAGACAAGCGCTCAATCGTTTTGTGTAATAATCCCTCAAGTCCAAAAAATATTAAAATCTAGAGGGATAGCACTTCCGATGACTTTAACGAGCCGGAGAGGCTAATCGCTCAGCAATCTTTTCATATTTTATGAGTCAGTTGAAAAGAGCTTAAAGGAGACTCGTTTTCCGAGGAATGAGTGATGATTTCGGGTAGCAGCTGATTCCAGGTAGGGTTTGGAATTTTCCAATCACGACAGTGTCACAAGGATGGCTAATAGAATCACTCTTTGCAAATGTTCCTCGAAAGGGTAAACAATCAAATGGAGGTGAATGATCAGCTAAAAAAACAGAGTGGAGGTGATGATGAGAACACGACCAAGGCTCAAAAGTTGATGATAAGGCATTCACAATGGTTATTTACCGGAAAATTGGTTCATTTTTTAATAAGCTTAAACTCTGGGGGAAACATTTTCTCATTGCTTATGTTTATTTTTTAACAAGCTTGAATTCTACGTTAAAACTACTCGTGGCAGTCATATAATAAGGATATCTCATCTAAGATGCCATTTTTTATGGGGCTTGCACCTTTTGAAGCTTTGCCTCGGATCCTTTCTTTATGCAAGCTAGGAAACGACCAACCTTACGAGTTTAAAGGGTTAGAGGACCTACAAATTTAAAAAATAAATGGCCGCTCTTCGATTACATGCGAAAAGGTTTGCATGCCCCCAGGTATAGCGAAAAATTCCTAGGTTACCATGAAAGCCCTCCATCCGCGTCGCAGACAAAATGCTTCCTTGGCGATGTCTACTGAAATAGACAAAGCTGAGTGGCGGAGTCACCTCCACTCACATAACTTTGATGAGGGAATCTTATTCCAGTGTAATCCCATTTTCCTAAATGGATGGGTGTGTTAGACTAGTCATATATCCTCCGCGGACACCTACTTTATACCCAAGGTTTTCCTACCGAAACAGACTAGGGTGCATGCCCCCTGGGTTTCAGTCATATCCTCTTGAATCACTCGCGCTCATTAGGTGGACGGATTGGAGATTGATGCGACATTCCTTGCATGAAAAGACCATTTAGGGATGGCATTTGACTATTTTCTATGTGTGAACCAGGGAATGACAGTTGGTCTATGAGCTTGACCATTCTGCCTTCGTGTGGAAAACACATTACTCTAAAGAGTGAGGAGATGACGGCTCCCATGCAATAAATATAGTCACGTCCAAGGAGTAGATTATAATCCAAGGGTCCTTAGACTACCATCACGTTCATGTGAATGGTTTTCCTTCTCAAAGTAATGGGCACATTGGGAAGGATCCCTAACGGTCGACTGGTTCCTTTGTCAAAGCTTCTCAGATTTCTCATTTCAGGTGAAAGCGATGGCGAACCAAGCACTTTCCAAGCAATTGAGGAAAGGATACTCACAGAAGCCCCTTCATCTATGATGGTACCAGCCATGACCATTCTGTAAGCTTGTACAATGATTCAGAATGGTATACTAGCTGGTAAACGGGGTATGCCTAGTAAATTCCAGTCGAAGGAAACGACTAGGTGGGACCAAATAGACGGATGGATATGACTCTAATGGACTTCCTTCCTGCGGTAAAGGAATGGGCAGACTGCCCCCAAGTTCATCAGAGTCTGTGTTTATGAAAATAATTTGAATGGTGTCGTTCTCTTTCTCTTCAGTGATGATATCATTTGAAGATGAACATTCTGAAGGCAAGACCGGGTCAACTGTCGCCTTGACCTTTCGATTTTCATCTGGTATGGATTCAGAGGGTTCATTTTCAATGATAGACGTTTCGGCCAACCACAATGGCATGCTAGCCAGATTTTCAACCAGTGGTGGACTTGGCAAGAGTTTCTTATATCCAGGAGGGAGCCATAGTGGTGAAGCGGGACGGTCATCCAAAACTCTTTTAGCTTCGTCTAGGAAGGGAAAACGGTGGACAACGTGATCGCCTTCACACAATTTACAAGGAAATTTGTGATTCCTTTTCTGTCTAGATACTTCGCTTTCACTAGTTTATGGTGCGATTTCAACAGATCATCAGAGGTTGATGATAGTAGATTGTGCAAACGAGGAGACCAGTCCCTTAAGATCCGAGGGATGTGAGGACAATCTCAATGATAGTGGTCTCCATTGCAAATGACACATGGAGATTTAGGTTTAGACGATGCGGTGTGAGTATTTTCACTAGACAATGCCTGGTTGCCCCCTTTCTCTTTTGGTTCTTTCTTCTTCTTTTATTTTTTCTATTTCCGCTTCTTCTTCTTCTCAGTTACTTGATCTTTAGCTTTACCATATTTATCAAGCGAAGAGGAAGGAGGAGCGGGAGAAACAGACGAAGTAGAAGTTTGGGGGGCAAATCTAGTATCATCTAGTTGCTGACTTGACTATTCAGGAATTGTGGTATTCAGATCGATAGAGGTAGAGAAGAGCCATACGGGCAAACCAATCGTCAACCATGCAAGTGACAATGTGGCCATATAGGGTGCACCAACATCTCCCCAAGAGGAGAAAGGACTAGGATTTCCTCCAAGGGGAAATCCTTGGTTGGTAGACTCCATTTTTCTCAGCCTAAAGACCAACGAGGGAACTTGTGATGTTATTTCAATTAAAATAAGTTTTAGACACTTTGACACAACTTGTTTTTTCAATTTTTAAGAGTCGAGAAAAAACAAAAGATGGCTCTAGCCACCTTCGATTTTTAATGAGCCTAAAGTGACAAGTGCTCAGATGGACCTTTTCTTTTAAGGAGTCTGAAAAGGAACGAAAGAGACTTCTCTGGAAATCTAGGCAGAGGGGATTACCAAACCTATCGCAAAACTGCAGAATACTTTTTACGGTATGACAGTCAATCTTCCTGAATGCTGTGTTCAGTGCATTGCGATCGATAGGGCGGTAGACACGGCTTCCTAAGGATAAAGGATGCAGCCTATTGTGGTCAATATATACTCGACAGTACGTGGGAGCACAAGTCCGTATTGGCACTTGCCATCTTAGAGTGGAGGAATCACCCAACCAACAATGAAAACAACAGTTACCAGGTTTTATGACGTCGAAATACGTCTCTAGCCTAGACTTCTAGATGTTGTGCATTAGGTTCCAAAGCATTTTTAGATTCATTAAATTTATTTTAAGTTGATCTTGTTTAAAAATTTTTCTTTGAGGTTCACCGCGTTATGTGTATACAATTCATAAAATGCAGTCTATGATGATAAAAAACTGTTTAATCTTCTTTTGGCAATGAAAATCCTAGCTACTAAGGAAAGAAAGTTGAGAGTCTTTCAACAAAGAGCACATAGCACACACTAAATGCACTGTCCTAAATCAAACCAAGCAGTCTAAATGCAAATGCACATGCATGTATATTGTTCAACCTTCCTAAATGTATGAATGACGATAAGAAAGTAAGGAAAATCTGAATTATTTTCAAAGCGACATACTTAACAAATTTCTTTTCAAAATGAAGTGAAGATAAGGGAAACACTTTGCGATTTCGAAATGAAAACTGTTTTTCGACACTTTAAAAACTACTAATTCAAATCATATACAAGAGTAACAGTATAATCGACTATCAAGAACATTGGGATTCTCTTCTATAACTGAAAACGACAATTATGACACTTTCAGATTAAGAAACGACAGTTCAACTACGCTACTTCTTTACAAAAGAGAACTGAAAATGGCGCACAATACATAAAAACACTTACAGTTCTTTGCACAATAGAGGTAGAATGATGGAAGAGAAGGGGGTTTTCATAGAGATATACGGACCACAGACAGCAAAACTCCTGAATAGAACTGAAAATAGTGAAGAAAAAACCAAAGTCTGAAAGTAAAGTTAACCTTCCCTGACCATCGCACCTGTCACACAAGGAATCCAGTATGCAGTGCACCTACTGTACACGGGAAGTGCGATGCATACATACTGCCTTGAAGGGAGGGTGCAATGGTACTAGTGCAAGACTTTCAACCAGTTTTTGTTCACAATTTGCAATTCAGTTCAGGGATTTAGGCCGAATAAGTGATGTTCAGTAAATGTAAATCACAGGGGTTGATCTAAGGAGGTTACTAGAGCCACCACTTAGGGCAATTAGAACGTTTACAGATCGATTTTTTAATTCATAAACAAAATCTAGAGATAGACTGAAGCAGCATTGATCTACTTTGCATTTGTATAACAAATGCAGTTTGAAGGCTAGCTGGCTTGACT
>APFE030836423.1:0-18353 GCA_000404065.3 Pinus taeda
AAGTTTTCCTCCATATTCTTGTATGTTTGATTGTATATGCATTTGTGTGGTTAATACATATCTGGTCCTGTGTTATTTATGAATATAGATCTCTGTTCTTTGATAGTATTATGCTGCTTTGGTTCCACAGGTGCTCTTTGAAGCTGGGTAGATGAAGAAGAAGCGGTAAAGATCTATCAGGAAGGAGAGGAATCAAGTAAGGAACCAAGCGCAAGACTAAGGTTGGTGTCCTTTATTCCACTCTTATCTATTTTTCATAAAGGAAAACGAAAGTAGTCTTTACTTGTTTGTTTCTAAGATAGCTACTAGTCTTAGTGGGAATAGCAGCTCCGAGTGGACACTATTCCCGATAACAACGTGGACTAAGGTCTCACCTGAGGTAGTATGGAAGGGTGCTGGAACTAGGTTTTTGCACCCTAGGGATGTCTTGATAAGGTCTGGAAAGGTCACGAACTGATCCTGCATGCTCACGCTACTTTGCGCAGTGGTCTGGCCTTCACGTAGTTTTGTATAGAGTGCGAAGAGGCGCTATCTAGATCCTTTATCCTTATAATGTTATTATTATAGATCTAATTAAATTTTGTGGGCCTAGGAATCTTTATCAATAATTCAATATTTATAACAAGTGTGTGCAAACATAAGCTATAAAGAGATGCATAAACATATAACAGTAACGCAAACCCACAGATCTATAAGTAGATACACAATATTTCAGAATCAACTTATCTTTTATTAATCTTCTCTTCTACTACAATCCCAACTCCACCCTGTGCACTTAGCTACAGGGGTTTGTGCACATAACTGCAGACTCTACCAGGCATCTGCACACACAAATGCAGAGCTTACTCTTACTACTATCCACCACAACTCAGATGTACAGACTTAGAGTGAAACAAGCATTCAAAAACCCATAATACTTGATATCAAAACTAGGAAACGGTTGCCTTCTACCCTTAAAGCATCGCTCTATTTATACATTCCCATGGTTTGTGGACCATGGGTTGGCTGACAAATTCTATATTAAATTACAATATTTTAGGGCAGAATACCCTAGACTCTCGCACTCTGCACCCGCATTTTATGGGGTCTTTACATTACCATTACCCACAACTGTGGGCTTTAGGCCCCAAAACCATTACATGGGGGATCTGTCGCCCAACACATAGTTTCTGAGTTGAGTGGGGTGTCGCGTAGTAGGTGGAATTTCCATGAAAAATACACAATTTTAAGGAAGAGTGGCTAGCAGGCCAACATGGGGGCTAATTGATAAAATTGGGCAATTTCCAGAGACAGTGCAGTGAGAGGCAACAATTTTGTGTCCCTATTGTTTGTGCAATTTCTTCAGGTGGTGAAAATAGGCAGGCTGGAAGCTTCTATGCAATTTTGGAGTTGATTTCAGCCCTACATCACTTTCGAGGTCAAATTATCCAATTGACTAGCATGAGGCTTGATGGATAGGCTTGCGGGAAGCGTAGACTGAGATTGCTTCTTGGGAAACTTCTGTGTTATTTTTGGTGACAATCAGTTAGGTTGATTCTAGGATTTCACAGTACAGACTGCCTAGAAGGCAACCTCAATCTCTGTGTAGTTCTAGGCAACAGTGCTTGGTCACTGAGGGCTGAGACTGCGTAGTGTAGCTCAGTGGAGGTAAGACTGATGGAGGGTGGTCCAATCGACAAATCTTTAGAAAAATGTTTAAGTGTTTGAGTGAGTGAACTCATGTATACATGACCTTGCGAACACACACTCAATAAGACTTGATGACAAGACACCTCAAACCAACAAGGCAACATATGCTAAGTGTGATTGACTAAAGGGTGGGAGTGATAAGTGCGACACTTGAGATAGATAATTGAGTGACCTTGATGACACTTGTTGGAAATTTCATACAACTTTATGTGTGAGTGTGGCTGATGTTTTCATAGTGAACACAACTCATACACACAAAGACGAACCTTCAAGATAGCCAGAACAAGACCACAAGCATGCCATTGCAACCAACATGTTAAAATATGACCAGTTAATGATCAAGAAAATACGGTGAAAAGACTTGAGATGAGATCATGGGATGAGGCCAACTGTTTTCATTCATCAAGGTAAAACTAAGGAAGGATTTGAAATTGGATGCAGGCCAAAATTTTGGAGGGCATTGTAGCCACTACAATACTTGGCAACAGACTGGTTGAATACCAGCTTCTCTATTTTGGTTCATTGGCATCACAGGGCCTTCGTATATTAGGGAGTATTGAATCATTGTGTACATTACTTCGATTTCCCCACTTACCCCATGGACAGAGATGGTTCACCTTTTCCCAATTCAGTCAAACACAACAACAAGTTTCATCTTAATCACAATGTTTCAAAATCAGGAAGGGTACTTTTGCTCACGAGTTTAAAATTTTTGGAGTATAATTTTTCATCTCTGGTGTTGCTCAGCTACCAGAAGGCCTGAACAGTACTCCGACGAAGGAGAAATGCATGAGAACACACATTTCTCCACTTCCAGTGAGCCTGGTCAGTACCATGGTGGAGTTGCATGCTTCACCTCTCTGCACACGAAGCCTTTCTCTTCTTTTGCCTTTGTATTTAAAAAAAAAGGATTGTGCATAGGCACTTATTTACTTTTTGGGTGGAAGAGAGATCCCTACTTATTTAGAGTAGAAGTGGTTGTTCATTCAGAGAAGCATGTAAGACCTATGATTTAGGTTTGCTCATGTATTTTCCCCTTCTTCGTTTCTACTAGTTGGATGAGCTTGAACACAGAGAGCAGAAGATTGAGTATAGGCATGGGGTTTTACACTGTGTACACAAGTTCATGGTTAGACTAGAGCTTCCCTTATAGAAAAATCATAATTTCATCAAGACTTCATTAGATAAAGGTTATAACCAACCACATAGAAGACAGACATAGGACTGGCCAAGTGTTGCAGTGTCACAAGACTCTTTGGATCTCCACCACATACTCATTTGAAAGTCATAACTCAGTAGAGGGAAACACTTATTGGAAAAACAAAAAATAGCATGATATTAAGAAAACAAAAAAAAATGAAGAAAAAATAGCAAAAGAAAAGCGAAAGGACAACCGTAAAAGTACTAAGTACATAGAGCAGAGCACAACCCCAGCTTACTAAAAATAATTATTTAAATCTTGGTCGTTGATAGGAAGGTTATCAATCCTCTCGTCAAGTGTTTGCAGACGGTATGTGTGTGCACCAATATTTTCCTGGAAAGTGTATGGACCAATCCACAGTGACTAGAACTTTGTATGTTTGCCTTTGTCTTCATGGCATTTGTCCCATTTCAATACTAAGTCACCCACATCGAAGTTAGTGGTCGCTGTAGACTTCGTGTCAAACCATCTCTTGATACAGTTCTGGTGGAGTGTGAATTCTTATTTTTCTTTCATCCTTTCCTCTTGCAACTTGTGAAGTGTATCCATCCTACGCTGAACTAATAGACAAGGCTTGCGTTGAGATTCTTGGGAAAATTGGAGAGCATGAAAGTAGATGTTTGGTGGGAGAATATATTCTTTTCTATAAACCAGGAAGTATGGACAAGTGTTCAGAGAGGGTTTGGGTGTCACATGGCCATCCCATAAAGAATTTGTTATAAAAGAGTGCTAATTTCGATGTTGAGACTAAATGGTCTTCTAAATGATGAAGATAAGGTTTTTATTTGTAGATTCAGTGAGACCATTTCCATGTGGGTAGTATTTAGTTGAGTGTTTAAGAACAATACCATATTCCAATGCAAAATCATAAAGATTTAAAGAGGAAAAGTAAGTTTCATTATCAAAAAAATGTGACACCAAAACACCAAATCATGAGATGATGTTCTCTTGAAGGAAGTTTATGAATTCCTGGTCATTCGCTTGCTTAAGCAAAACATCTTCTGTCCATTGCGTGAAGTAAAACATAGCTATCAAGATGTAGTAGTGTTGTTTCAATGAATGTGTTAAGATTTCCCCAATGATGTCTAGGTCCGACTGGTGAAATGGTTTAGTCATTGCAATAGGGTGCAATGGGGCTGCTGACCTTCTTGTTCTGTTCGCACATCCCTCATAGCCTGGGCACTTGCTGACATAATCACGTGAATCCTTGAATAATATGGGCCAGTAGAAACTGGCTCGAATGAATTTGTGCACAGTAGTGTTTCCCAGGAAGTGGCCCCCAGCTGGTCTGTCACGTAGATCATGCAAGGCCTTTTCCAAATCATGTGCTTCCAGGTAGCTAAGAAAAATTTCGTTGTTGTGCTTTCTGCAAGGCACCCCATGCACCAACTAATAAGGTAATTCCTTGAGGTGAAGTTCCCTCTTCTATCTCATGAAGAAGTGAAATATTATTGTGCCATGCACAAGGTATTGGAACACATATTCATATCAATATTTTCTGTATGATGTGGGTGGTGTTCACTCGACATCGGACATCTCAATTTTTTTCTCCCAGCCAACAAGCTCTTCTTCTTCCTCTTGTTAATGGAGCACTTCGGCTATGACTCTGTAGAGACCATGACCCTTGACAGTGTGAACTAGTTTGATGTCAAGATCATATTCTTTTAAGCCTATCATCTAGTTCACACGTCTTTCACCCAGATCTTGTTGTACAAGCAGTGCTCTGACTTCTTGGTGTGGTACAAAGACTATGCAATGGTATTTTAGCAAGTAGGGTCTGAAGTGTTTGACCACCTTGTATACTACATATACTTGTTTTTAGATGGCAGGTTAGTTGAGTTTAGGTCCCTGCATGCTTGCACTCATGAAGGAGATGGGATGTTTGTCATTCAACTCAATCTTGTGAGTGAGTACTGCAGCAAGCGAAGTGTTAGAGGTGAAGGTGTATAGCAAGAAATCCTTCTTAAATTTTGGGTTGTAAAGTGCAGGCACATTTGATATAGCCTAATTGATATGGGTTAATTCATTCTTTTCCTTCTAACCTCAGCTGTAGATTGCATGCTTCTCGATCATGTCTTGCATAGGTTTCACTATCTGCACATAATCCGAGATGAACTTCTGGAGGAGGTTTATCTTTCCCAGGAAGGAATGCATCACTTTCTTGTTGGCTAGGTAAGGAATATGTGTGATCATCTGAACTCAGCTAGGATGAACCTTGATCCCACTTTTGGCAATGACGTACCCAAGAAGGTTCCCCTGAGATACTGCAAATACACGTTTCTTGGGATTCAAATATATCCCTTATTTTTGGCATCGCTCAAATATCTTGTTCAGATGGCATATGTGGTTTGACCATTTTATGGAAAAAGAGGTCACGTCATAAAGGTAAACCATTATGCTCTTTCTGATAAGTCCACAGAAGGTGATGTCCATGGTGTACAAAAAGGTTACGCCTGCACTCACAAGCCCAAATGGCATTCTTTTGTAGGCGAATGTACCCCCCTTGGTACAGAAGGTAGTTTTTAGTCTGTCAAGTTCCATTATCAAAACCTAGTTGTACCCAGAAAAACCATCGAGCCAAGAAACATTTCTGTTCCAGATACTCTCTATAAAATATGTTCCATAGACAACATGGGATAGTTGTCTTTGTTTGAGGCATTGTTCAGGTTTTAGAAATCAACCCATAAGAGGATCTCCAAAGACTTCTTATGTACATGAACTAAGTTAGAAACCCACGTAGATTGATGAACTCTATAAATGATCCGAGCATCCAACATGTTAGTCAATTCTTTTTGTATGAGGGGTTCAAGCGAAAAATGTACATTTCTTAGCTTCTATTGAAATTGCTTGACCTCTTCTTTGATCAGAACTACATGTTGGATTATTCGTTTTTCGTATGATTTAAAATCATTGTATTTCCATGCGAACACATCCCACTATTGCTTGAACAAGCAGACAAATGCTTGCCACTCCTGTGGTGTCCAACACGTACCGAGATTGATGAACTTCGGATCTTCTTATGTTCCCAAGTTGATCTATTCGTACATCATGGTGGGACTGTGGATTTTGATGTTCCTTAGCCTTTGAAAGTGGTTCTACAAGTCATAGAGCTTTTTGAGAGATACCACGCCCTTAGGGATGAGGTTTCCATTCTTGTCATCAACTGCGGCTTGCAGAGACTACTCATGCTCATCTTCGTCAATCATTGCATACTTGAAGACATCAATGTTGGCCATGAAGTACAATATCTATTGATCATCGCCAAAAAAATGTAAATTAGTTATGTTATCATGGATAGAAGGCCTATACAAAATTTCAATAGTAAACCTATCCCAAAGCGGTGTCATCCTAGCAGTTGCATTAGTTAAGGCATCAATATTTTCATTACACATTCTTGGTACAACAATGATATTGAAAGACATGAAGTTACAGATCAGTCGCCATACCTCTTGTTGATAACTTTTTATATGAGGTGACAAACAATGTATGGTCTTACGTAGTTCTCATACCACGACTTCTAAATCACCTACCACTTTGAGCGCAATAACGTTGAGGCTAATGGCTTTATGCAAGCCCAATACAAGTGCTTCATATTTAGTAGCATTGTTCATGCATTGAAACTCCAAGTGGATTGATATCAAGTGTTTCCTGTGCTTTGGGTCTATCAAGACAGACTAGGCTATAGAGCCATCTTGTGTCTTTCATCTGTCAAAATAAATGGTTCACAACTCGTCTGTACACAGACTGCTTGTTGTGCTAGTAATACTATTGGTACTACTACTAGTGTTACAATGTGTTGTACATGTTTCATTTCCATCATTTGGGAAAGGAAGGAGACCAAATTGTGTGTCTGGTGGGGTTGGAGTTGGTTGCGTGAGATAACAACCCAGTTGTGTTTCCATGAGGCAGTTGCCGAACATGAGTTCCGTGAAAGTCAATAGTTCATTCTCAACATTGATGGGAGTGACATTATGTTTCATGTATCTCTCAGATAACATATGGGTTTGGTTGATTTTCCCCTGGTACAGAAGCCATAATTGTGACCAATCTATGGAAAAGTATCCATTCTACTTGCTAGACTAGGTCCTGCTAAGAAGTAATCCATATGCTTCTAGAAAGTCCACCATGACAATGTTGATGCATTGGTGAACTCAGTCATCATGAGATAATTGGATGATCACATCCCATAGTTCACCAATGGCTGGTATGCATGTTCGATCTAGTTGGATGATTTGCACAAATGTCTTGCTCCATTGTGCATTGATTCTCCTGGCAATGGAGAGTGGCATGATGTTAGATGATGCACGAGAGTCAACCAAAAAGTTGTGAACATTATAGTTAAATATTTCAAACAAGAGAAATAATGGAGGGAAAATATAGTTTTCTTCTTCCACCTGGAGTGTATTGAGCATAATTGTGAGTGACTCAAGAATCGTGCTTGCTCCCTTGCTAGTAGAGGTTGTGTTATTTATAGATGTTTGCCCCAATGCATGCAACAGAATATCCTACTGACCCTTGAGCTTAGCTAAGTCGAACAAAGATATTTTTGCATCGGCTTTCTTCGTATCTTCAACAATGTTGTAGCCAAGAGTGGGTAAAATCACCAAGCTATCTTGGATTAGACTTGTGTTTGTATTGTTTGTTGGAGTGTTTTAAATTTTACTGCTCATGGAGGTACTCTTGTTTGCAGCTCTCTTCTCGAGGTTTCTTTGTGCTTTGGGATGGCTGGTGGAACAACCTTCCTCATCAATTCAATACTTTCTTGCACCTCACCAATAGTAAGGGGAGACCCTTGATTTTTGGGACTGTATCGACAATTTTTCTTTGGGGGTTGCTTCTCAGTGTTCATTTTTTGTATTACAGACGCACATTGATACATGTTGATCACCTGCCTAATACCTTTTGCCTCATCAAATGCAACATCTTCTTCATCATATTTGTCTTCTGGATGACATTGCGCAGTGTTTACCATGTTTTTCATATCGTTGAACATTGATTTCAAAACTCGGTTCCATTCTGGACAAGTACCTTTCGAGTGACGGTCTTCATGTAATGAGAAGAACTTGGGATTCATGCACATTTTCCTTTGGAACACTGAGTTGGAGCTCTACACAATTTTCACTTAGTAGCTACTACTGCCTAATGACATGTTCCTCTTCTATTGTTTGGGAGGCCAACTGATAGAAGATGTCTCGACCATTCATTGCTTTATTTCATGTACCTCTATTGTGAAGATATTGACAAGATGAGTAATGTTTTCAATGTCACTTTCTTCCTTGTCTTTCCCCTTACTCGCAACAACCTGGGGCTTTTTGATCGCATCTTTGGAGTCCTTTGTTGGTTCATCATTATTGATGACTGTAATCACACATAGGTCCTTTTCCACAATGATCACCTCTTCACAATTTTCAAGTATCGTTGGTTTCACAGCTCGCTTGATGAACTGCGTAATAATGATTGGCATCGCATACATGTAATAGTCAACAGTGATGGATTCATGAGGTTTTGTGTCTTCTGTAAACTTGTTCAAGATGTGTAAAAATATATTATTAAAGTCTTGCACTTTCTCTTTTGACACCATCTTGAGACTACCTAACTATTTGAGAAACATGGTAGGGGTCTTTTCATCAACAATTTTTTACAAAAACATTCTCTTGAATATACCCCAGTTCTGGATGGAGTTGATAGGAAGGATGTGATACCATACCATTTCTTGGCCATCCAAGGTACACAGAAATAATCTGCATGCACTGTTGTTGTATCATACCTCAAACATTTGCAAATGTAGGTAGAGGTTGTCCAAGTGGTCTTCTACCTTCATTGTTCCACTAGGGTGATACTTTGTCAACATCCTTTCCGAATGATTTGGAATCTTGTGCAAAGCACCCAAGAGAGACAATGGTCCTTGAGTCATACATTCCAAGTTTTGATCAACCATGTCTTCCTCTTCTTCACCCTCCTCCTCTTCTTTAGAATCTGATGGTTCTGCCTTTGAGTCATTTGGTTCATCTCCACCTCCACCTCCTCCATTGCCTTCCCCTCTACCTTTGGCATCAAAGACCTAGCCCAAGATCACGAGGGTGTCTTGTTCTCCCTATTCAAAGGCTGGAGGTTCCTCTCTATTATCAACAATGTTTTCCAGACCTTTAAGCGTGGTAAGAATTGCTTCTTCCACTATTGAGACAACAACTCCTGTAGGAGTGGTCATTGGGTTCTTTGATGCGTATGGAAGATCTTTCATTCCTAGGATCAATCCAACTTCTTTGGCAAACTAATGGGTGATGGGATGGATAGAGCAAAGGGGTTGATATGAAATTATGTGTTCATGCCTGGGAGGTGAGGAATACCTAACTTCAGAGTTGCGCATAGGAGAGAGAGAGTTGGAGTTACTACCTTGACCATATGATTGATGAGTGGGGGTGAGAGGACATTCAACCATAAACAATTGGTGGCCCTCATTCCAGGATGAGAAATGTTGATAGTGCTAGACCCACCACCATTCAAGGGATCTCCCCAGTATGAAGTCTCGACTAGACCTCACACCGTTTGGTGTAGGAGTCTCATCTTGTATGATGGCTCGATTGCCATTATATTAATGATATGCATTAGCTCTTTCTTTTCATCACATGAGAGTGGTATACATAGTATTCAAATAGCAAGGTTCATGTGCTTAGTCAGTGATTAGTGTAGCTTGTATATAAATTCTTTCACTGTAGAGGGAGACGATGAGAGTGAGTCTCAAGTTGAAAGGGAATAGTCCCAACTCGGTTAGAGACACACAACACCAGAGGACATGTGAAAATTTTAGTGGAGTAGTGCACACGGATGTGGTAGTCATAAACACAAAGTGAACATATAACACATACAACACCCAGTAGAGTAGTCCACATGAGTGCGACGATCGTTATAAAAAGTTTACAAGAATGAATTGGTCTAGTGTTCGATGGAGTAGTCCACACGAGAGAGACAATGATAACAAATGATGTAACACATTTCCAATAGAATATTCTCTAAAACAAATGAAATAATTCAAATATCTTAATACAGGTTAAAGCAACATGAATTACAAGCATCTGTAGAATACTCTCACAAACAAATACAATACATGTGTGAAAACGTACCCACCTGTTAACAGGCTTTTGAATTAAGTGAAAGTTCCAAGACATATTCGTACACCATACATCACTAACCCCAATAGCAGGGCGTTGGAGCCACTACTCGCTCCTCAAAAAAAATACTTCAAACTCTCAAGGCTATGTGGGAGGAGCGAAGCTGAAAATTCCTTTGCATGTAGCCAAGGGTGAACTTGACACTTGAGACTCTTCAGCTTCCTTCATGATTGTTTTACTTACATGACTCTTCAAGTTCATATGTGGGTCTCTTGGACTTCCACACTACATTACATTGATTACAGTAGTATGGCTCACAACAGTGATGTGGCCATGATGACTAATGACATGACTTGACATGACACTGCTGTTATGTTCATGCTGATGGTGTTTTCCATGTCAAGCTATTGTGCTACTAAGTGATGAGTGTGCTTTTGGTTTATCATAGCTTCACCTCCACATGACAAGATGTGGAGAGTCTTCGATGGTCTTATTGTTCACTTGATGTTGCATGTTCATGTATGCCCTTTACTAGTACTTGGCATACTTCATGTGTTCATTCGTTCACGAACAAGTCTCCTAGAATATGCTCCTTATTCATCCCAACCATCGTCATGCTATGTATCATCCATGTACTTGCCTCTATAATCACTCACGACAAGACAACATCAAATCTAGAAATTCCCCAGTCTACCATGATGCATCATCTTTTGTTTTCTGGTGCAGGTGACCGAGAGAGAGGACAAGGCTTTGAAACTATGTACATTAGATTTCAGGTTAGGATGCGAGCTCTAAGGTACTACCATAAAAAAATGTGTAGAGGTCACTGAGAGGATGGGTTGAGAAGTTCAAAAAAACAGTGACATCTGCGGGGTTTGGCTCTGCTGGGAAGTAAAACTACACAATTTTTCCCAGGAAGGCAGTGCGGGCAGCAGGAGGCACTGGCAATGAAAATTGTGTAGATTTCCATAGGAGGATGGGGTCGGGCTGTAGGAGTTTGCTGATCAAAACTGCACAGATTTGGTAGGAATTCATGTTGGACATGTCTGCGCAATTTCTAGGCTAAGATGGGTGTCTGGCAGTAGGTGCACTTTCCATGAAAACTGTGCAATTTTCAAGAAGAGTGGTTAGGAGGCCGGTAGGGGCACTCACTAACAAAACTAAGCAATTTCCCAAGATAGTGTAGTGATAGGAAGTATGTGACTGTCCCTCTTGTTTGCACAATTTCTTCAGGAAATGAAGGTAGGCAGGATGACAGCTTCTGTGCAATTTTGGATTTGAGTGCAGCTTTGGGTCACTACCCAGTTCAAATTCTTTGGTTGACGAGTGGGAGGCTTGATGGATAGGCTTGTAGGAAGCGCATATTGAGATTAATTCTTGGGAAACTTCTGTTTTTTTCTTAGTGATATTCAGCCATGTTGATTCTGTGATTGCGCAATGTAGACTACTTGGAAGGCAACCTCAAGCTCTGCATAGCTTTGGGCAACAATGCTTGGTAATTGAGGGTTGAGACTACATAGTGTAGCTCAATGGAGGTCTAACTGATGGAGGGTGGTCTAGTCAACATATCTTCAGCAAAATGGTTAAGTGTGTGGGCGAGTGAACTCGTGTATACATTACCTTGCAAACACACACTCAACATGACTTGATGACAAGACACCCCAAACCAACAAGAGAACATATGCTTAGTGTGATCGACTAAAGGGTGAGAGTGATAAGTGCGACACTTCAGATAGATTGTTGAATGACCATGATGAAACTTGCACAACATTACATACAAATTCGTGTGTGAGTGCGACTGATGTTTCCATAGCATATACAACTCATACACACAAAGACATACCTTCAACATAGCCAGAACAAGACCATGAGCATGACATTGCACCAACATGCTAAAATACAACCAGTGAATGGTCAAGAAAAGAGAGTATAAAGACTCGACACAAGCTCATGGGATGATCCCGAGTGTTTGCAATCATGAAAGAAAAGCTAAGGAAGGATCCGAAATTGGATGCAAGAGAAAATGTTGGAGGGTGTTGCAGCTGCTACAACACGCTCGAAGAGAATCAAAAAGTAAAATACTCATAGCATCATCAAATGAAAATTCGATGACATCCATAAGAAGAAGTGAAAAATCACCACTTTCATTAAGAAAATGTCTATTATCTCCCAAAAAATGTACACCAATTTAGTCCAAAACCAAAATTTCTTTACATTGATTCATGAGGAGATATTTATAGAAGATAACATGACCTTTCACCTTCTATTGCTTTTCACATATCCTCAATGAATTTTCATATTCAAAATGACATTTCCTATTCTATGAGCTAATGCATTCTAAACAAAACATAATTTACATCAATATCAATAAAATAAGTAACACTAATCAAATCTAGTAATTGAAATGTTTGGGACATTAAGTTACAATCGTTGAACCAAATATCCTTTCCATAATTTTTACTCCCTTTCAACAGTTAGAATTTGGTGTTGTAGCTTGTCCCCATGTCTTTATAGACACTCAAGCACATTTGGTACTAGGATAGGATTCTTTCCCTCTGTTTGATTTGAGAGACTTATAGCTTAGTATATAGCCTCATAGGCTCAACTACATATTGAGTAATTATCTCCTTTGTAACTTCCATGTCATCTCTTGCTATAACTTGTTTTTTTGATTCCATGAATGTTTGAATCTCTTGTCTTACTACCTCCTTTGTTCTTGTTTTGCTTCATGTGCCAATAGAAGGAATCTTGTGTAATTTGACAAGGGATTCTAGTGGGACTAGTAAGTGTCAATATGATGATATCACCTTGTCCATGTATTTAGCTAATTTTTAATGTGATAGAATATTTATGCACATAGCCACTTTTTCATTCACTGTCATGATACAATCTGTCTTTGGAATAGTTTGAGATGCATCAAGGAATTGATGAAACCATTCGTATATTTTTTAAATTACTAATGAGGCTAATTTAATCATCGTTCCCATTTATTTTGGTTCTTTGTGCATGTTAAATAATGGGGTTGTGACTTGATGTAGGGTGATCATTTCATTATAAACCAAGTCCGTTGCTTCTTCTATAATTTGAAACTCATCTGAAATGGATGCATAATGGATGCGTATAAGCCTTTACCCTAAGAGTGGGATAAAAGCAAGGCTTGATTATGACTCTAAACTTGTACAAATATTTGCTCATAGGCAACAAGTTTAGCTTTTAGATAAACAAACTATTTGAACAATCTATTTACATTTAGATTTATGACTATCAAAAAGTGGTTCCAGCTGAGGAAATCATTTTTTGGGTTCAAACTGGTGTTGATGACAATTTCCTTCTCCGTCACCACTCATATGGGCTTAGCTAGAATACTAGCATAAGAATTGTGTCATACTTTCATAATTTTGCATTGGACCTGATCAAAGGTAAGGCTATAAATTTTAGATACTTATTCTCTTTCTTCCTTAAGAACGCCCAATTTTTGTAGTGGAAAATGGGTACCTGTGATGGGGGTAGATGGCGGGATGTGAAAAAGAGGCATATTTAATTGCATCTCTGATCCCTATGGTTGTTGATAATTCGTTACTTTACTCTCTTGTTCACTGAGAATATCTTGCTCGATTTGTTTGGCTATAGCTTCTTGCTTCCTTTTGATCTCTTCTTCCTCTTTTTGTCTCCTTTATTCTTCAATTCTCTTTATTTTTTATTATTCTTCCAGTCTCTTCCTCATTTCCTCTTCTTATTTTTTTGTTAGTTCCTCCTCCTATTTCTTTTGATCTTCTTCTTCTTTTTTTCACTGTACCTCTTCTAATTCCTTTTTGATTCTTTCTTCTCCTGTTTTATGACATTTCTTGTTACTTTTGAGCTATTTATGCATTCTTCTTTTCAAAATATTCTTTTCCATTCTTTTCTTCTTCTTTCTTATCTAGGTTTTCATTCTCTTCCTATTGTTTCTACTAGGTTCCTTCCTACTTGTTATCCTTCTAATTTTTTTTCCCTATACTACTTTCTAACACTTTCTTCCTTTTAAGAACAATTTTCTTGGTATCATTATTTGATTTCTCTCCCTCATTTCCTTGTTTCTAATTTGGTCCTATTTCCCTAGAAAATTTATAAAATTTGTTGATCTTATCCTCATCATAATATTTAAAATGAGCATAAGAACATCCGAAGCCAATTTCCTTTCAATGTGTAGATGCAATAACTTTTGGTCATATTTTTAGAACCTTAAATCAACAAAATAGAAACCCTTCAAGTCCTCGGCTTGTACATCATCCTCCCTTAAGTTCTCAAGGGTATATACTAAACGTTTCATAGGGAACATAGGCCATGACCCCTTTGTACCTTTCACTAATGATTTGGAACACCCAATAGTCAATTATATGTAACCTCTTGTAAAAGCACCTTAACTATTTCCAACATGGGGAAAATGTTAGGAGGTTTATAGGCACCAAAAACCATAGTGTAGGTGGCTTCTCCAATAGGGAACCAATCTCAAACATCAAGAAGTGTGTTCCTAACCCTTTCAAACATACTTAGAGGGTCTTCACCAAAGAGTGCAAGATAGAAAGGAGCAATGAAAGTTTCCTCAGTTGTCTCATACATGCCTTTGTATCCTATGATCTGAAAGATTTTTATAATGAATATGTACATGCTTTTACACTTTTGGGGTCCATCTCAAACTGAATCCTTGGGATTCACATTTTTCACAAACTACAACAATGAGATAAGAAGCCATATAAAATTCCAATGGTTGATCTTTCGCTGCATTCTTGCCTTACTCAATGTTTGACTTAAGAGAGGATGCCAAAAGTTTTTCCCAATTAAATATCACTCATTTCGTAGAAACTATGTGCATTAGAGGAACCCATGATCCTAGGAAGGTATCAATATATTTTCTCCCATACATTCAATTCATCATGGTTTCTATTAACCAATACACCTTCTGGAGGCCTTATGTCTTATAAACGTAGTCTTCCTTAAGTCTAAACTTGGTTGGCTCATGCCACCATGATTTTAGTATGTCCTTGGTGGATTAATTATAAATATATAACCATATGTTGTTGAATAACTCTTCTCGCTCAGGCAGCTTGAAATAGGTTGCAATGTCAGTAGTGTTAAAGGATGTTATAATCTCTCAAGTATGCCCCCTAATCACCCATTTATATTTATTTGCATGTTGCAATATCCATCATTTTGTCTTGGCACATGGGAAAAATGGTGGGTGTGCAACCACTTTTTGCAACCAAGATCTCTTGATATTAATGTATACCTTGAAATCCTCTTGACTCTGCGAGATGTCCTTATTTGTAAACTTTGAGTAAATATCCCACTAGGAAAGCCTTGTTTTCTTATTAATATTATAGGTAGTATCTCAATGTATGGGAAGAGTTGGTGGACTATATACAATCCCTTTAATACCACTTTCAACTCTAGAGGAACTCTTGCCAGAAACCTTACAAGAATCTTCTACCACTAGTAGTGCCATCTCTCCGTAGAAAGATGATATACTTATGTAATATCAATCAATGTCACCCAGCATTTCAAAAATATGATCCCAGGACATAAATGTTAACATGAATAATAATAAGCACCCAACAATGAGAAAATAAAAGTAAAACGGTGGGGCCTCAAGGTGCAAGAGTAAATGGTCCTGCTAGGGTCATAGTTGTAGATGATAACAATGATCCTAGACCTAAAAGGTAAGGAAAGTCGCATGAAATATTAAGTCGAAAAGTCACATGATAGAGAAGGTCACATAAATTGATGACCTATTGATGCAAGTGCATCTATAATTTTCATTTACTGAGAAGTAAAAACATTTACCAAACAAGTTGGTTCCTAAATGAGTGATTTGTTAGTAGAGGATTTATTCTAGGTTATATAATTTTTAAGTAGGTAGATTGATACAAATTTGTTGTAGTTTGTTCAATTTCTCCCTAAAATTGTCTTTTGATCCTATATTCATGGATCTAGGTTGAACCATAATATAATCTTTATATTTCTTTAATTTTAATAAAAATGTATGAGTGAGGGTGGTGCAAAAGATTTGTTTTTTCGATAACCAATCCTATTCAATCTTCATGATGGGTGTACAATCAAATTTGTAATAACATTGTGTTTTATTAATGATACGAGAGAGGCGTTGAGGTGCATGAAAGAAGAGTTAGTAGAGATGTTATGCAAACAACTAACAAAATAGATGAAATATAGATAAACAACTTAAAAATTATCCTCTTCGAGGGGGAAACGTCCTTTACATTATGTAAATGTGCAATTCCCAGATGATACAAATGACATGACCTCCTTTGTATATAGGATTCTAAGGCTTCACAATATAATCAAAGCCTACATAACAATAATAATTTAAGAACATAATAATATCAATATTGGGATTCTATGGGGCACAACAATAACAATATGGGGGTTACATTGGCACAACAATAAAAATAGGTGGGCTAAACTAGTATTATAGTGACCTAACTTGCCCCTCTCCTTCAAAAACGTGTTTTCCTCAACATTTGTGTAGTTTTGGATGCTTATATATAAAATTCTCATCCTCCCATGTGGAATATTCACCGGGTAAGTTGATCCGTAATCCCTTGAGAGAAAATCAAATCATGTATAAATATAAAACCTGCTTTAATATCAAATTGAGCTTAAGGGATTACGTTACGAAACATGAATATATGTGTTCATTTCGTCACTTAAAAGAAATGACTGTAAGAAAATACTCAATCAAACCATAAAGAATAAAAATATGCACACAACAAGTTTGATAACAGAGTTCACCCCCTCTATTGGGCTACCTCTCCGGATTCATCTCCAACATGGTGAATCGATCTATTATCTTTCTGAAAGTAGATAGATGTACATTTATTTTTACATCAATGTGGCCAACTGAGAACTATCAACTATACATCAAAAATATTTGAAAGAGTTATGGAGCTATTCAATCTTTGCTTGAAAATAACTCTTTCAAGAACTCAAAATATCTCCTTACTCTCCTTGTTTTTACTCCCAAGAAGGGTTTCTAAAGGCTATCCATCCAAACCACATAAACATTTTTATACAAACAATATCTCTCAAGATCCCCTTTGATTAGGACCTTGGAATATCTCAAGGGAATTGGATGGAACAAATCTCTCAACCTTCCTTAACGATCTTAACTTACTCCACAAGACTCTCCTTGAAACTAGTGATTGCAAGCCCACATGGATTTGCTCCAATAATCTGTTATATCTCTCATACCACTTGTTATAGCTTTGATACCACTTGTTATAGATCTTGTTAGTTTTGGTCTTGAGCCCTCCATCGGTGATCAAAATCTCTTTGCATGTGCATAGGTAGGTGTCTCATCGGTATCAGTTTTGCATCCCTTTAGGCATGCCATAAAACTGATGGAGGAGCTGGTCCTTGTTCCCTTCTTGGCTTTGCTGGATCAGATCATATCATTTAAATGAGCTTGTGTTACACTTGTTTTATGTTTGTCTTGAAATCCCAAGTCTTAGGTCTAGAGTTTTGGTCAAAAATCACTACAAGGTCATGAGTCAAAGGTCTAATAGTCCCCAGCAAGCCGGAAGGAGATGGTCAACCTGCAAAAAGAACGGAGTTAAAGCACTTAAAAGATCAAATTCAGGACAAAGTGAACTCAAAATAGTGTTAAAAGTGAATGTCAAAGCAAAAACATTAGAAAGTGGGTTTGGTAAGTTAATTTTTTCAAATTTGGGCCTATAAAGAGTAAATTTCCCTCCAAACATGCCTCATTATGCATTTGAGAGCTTGCAAAAATGAGTGAGAGGTCAAAGGAGGCGATTTGCAGCAAGTTGAAGTCATTTTCAGGGGCGCGACCACTCAGGCTCAGTGCGCGACTAGTTGGGTGGGGCGCGACCACTCAACGACCCCTCTGCAGTGTATTTTTCTCAAGGGCGCGACCACTCAGAGCAGGGGCGCGACCACTCAAACTGTTTTTTACAGAACCACTCCAAATCGACCAAATTGCCCTCTTGCTTGCTAAATCGATCAAGGTAGGCACTCAATTCATGAATGATGATTTGGATGGTGAAAATAATGATGTGTGTCATGGTTTTCTCATTTAAAGTTGCAAGTGAATGGATTAATATGGCCGTTGCTAATGTTTGTAAAATGCTAGGGTTTTGTGACTATTTCAAGTGTTTATTGTTCCATTGATCCCTTCCTTTTTCCACTCTTTCATTAATAATCATGTTTGCATCTCTGTCCTATTTCATTTGCACATAAATGTTGCCCTACCCCCATCCCTAAGTTATAAACCCTACCCTCTCACAAGCACTCAAACCTAATTCCCTCTACCATACACATGCAAAAAACTAAAACAAAAA
>APFE030836423.1:27470-63538 GCA_000404065.3 Pinus taeda
ATAACAAAAAATTATATTTTCTTTTTATAAAAATGGATTTTAAACATCCATTCATGCGAAATTTGTGATTTTATGATATAAGTTTAAATTATATATAAAAAAGTAACTTAATGCCATGCGTTGTGTCACTGAGATGAGTATTATACATCTCTTCCTTGCTAAGTTCTAGAATGTGGTTGGGTTTTCTTAATGCAATAAAATTAATTCTTCTCTTCATTATATCTTGAGATGTTCAACTTGCACCTAATAAAAAAATAAAGTTAAAATAGGTTTGCCTTTGACCTTTGTAGATTTCTTTCCCCATTACTCCTTGCCTTAATAGATTAATTGTCTTATGGTGGCCTTGAGTGACCACTCCCATTAGTTGTGTGCTTTTTAGTTTTATGTTAGTGACATTTCCTAGGATTTATAACATGTTATTTAGTTTATGAAAATGTGTTATTTTCCATATTATTGTTAAATATTAATATTAAATATGTTGGTTTTGAACATGGTTTAGCAAAAAGTTACCAAAAGGTTTATAGATTGTAATTTATAATGTAATGCTTCACTACTTGATGAAATTGTTTTGGATATTTTTTTGAAAGATTCATTGATTGATGAAATTTTTATGGATGTTTTTTTTAGTATATTAACTTGTATGTGATAAAGTCAAAAGTCACCTCTTTTTGAGATTTTCATTTGTTAATTTCCCTTAAGGCTATCAAGTTCACCATATAGTCTTAGGTTAAGGAAATATAGGAGTCATGAAGTGGCATTGTCCAATAACTTAAATCTTGGAACATGTTTTTTTTAGTCACATTATACTTCCTTTCTATGTAAATTCTCCATGAAAATAGTCTCATGGAACATGAGGGACCTTAATAGTAAAGGAAAAAAATATTCCTAAAAGAAAAATGGTACACAAAGCACCCATCAATAATGTTGATATAAAAAATAAAAATATTAAGTGAGGTTCTACCTCACACAATTAGAAAATGGGGGAGAAATTTCCAAGTAGTAGTGATTCATGATTAGATATACTTGGGTGGAATGGCTATTATTTGGAATGTTCAAGACACCAAGGTTACCAATATGTTTACCTCTTTTCGCATTATGACAATATAATTTTAGTTAATTGACATAGAGGACTACTACCATGTATCCAATGTCTATGAATCCAATATCGCAAATGGACAACCTCTATTTCTCAATTCTATTTCTAGCACAAGTAATTTATACTCCCCATCTCCATGGATTATTGGGAGTGACCTCAATATTATCAAGTGTCTCGAGGAACAAAAAGGATGAATCACAATGTTTACCAAGAGATTTTGTAAGAAATACCATCAAGGCCCTAAAGTAGTATCCATTAAATTTCTCAAGAAATGAGTCTCCAACCCACACATGTGCATCAATGACATGTAATAAATGTGTGTGTGGTGACTAACTTAATACACTATTCTAATAACTCCACAAAATTAAGTATTTCACTCCGTCACATGACTGACTTTAGTGTGACATAAGTAAACCAAGAGAAGACATGAAACCCTTAGGCAAGAAAAATTCCCTAGATCCTCAATTAGTTGCTTAAATGATGAAGTGAAAATGAAAGGGGAAAAGAGGACTTCATGATTTAACCATCACAAACATGTGATCAAGTGTGACTAGGAGTGTATATATTCATATGTTTTCCAAAGAGGGTGTGAATACATGAGTTACCATTCACTAGGGCTTATTTTTCTTTCTTTTGATTTTTCTTATATATAGGACTTAGTGAATAAGGTTTTCATAAGTTTTGAACAACTCATAGATATAATATTTACTTAATTTTCACTCTAACCTTAGAGTTTAGACTTAGATAAATCATTATAGTGTATATTTAATGATTTCGGCTTTCACTTTTTGATTTTCTTTCATCACAAATGACAAAAAGGGGAAATATTTTGCCACAAATCTATAAATTCTTAATCATAAAGGCGTCATGCAATGAAAAAAAATCAATGATGTTATTCCCAATGAAAATGATGGGTATTCTTGAGAAATGCTTATGCTTGTGGATGTCTCCTCCCTGGTTGAGAGGGAATGAGAATTGACACCATATTATCCATTTGTCATGTACTATGGCTGAGACTAATAGTTGTAAGCCTACTAAAGACACCAATAGGGAGGATGGTGGATTAGATAAACATCTGGGACCAATATTCTTTGAGAATTTGTGCTTTGATTAGGACTAACAGCCATAAGTCAAGTACATTAATCCAAGATAAGAATAGTCATGAGGATCAACATTTCTTGGTGTCAAATATTATGACAGTGGATTAGGAAATAATCATGTGAGAACATGCCTCATGAACATCCTAGTGCGGTAAGTGCCTAAAGAGGCAGTGGTGTCCAAATTTATGCCTCCCAACATTGTGCTATGATCTAATGGAGATATATAACTTGTTAGTCATGGCATTTCTATTTTGACAATGTTGGCTATGATGATTTAAATCATTGTTGATGCTTATCAATCCAGATCCCTTATTATATGAATATTTCAACTTGAGAGTACTTTTTTGTCTCATTATGAGTATCTCCCTAATTTAGAGGGAGTGTCATCATCTTCATTATCATCATCATCACCACCATCAATATCATCATTGCATTATCGACATAATCACCATTCATGTCATCATCATCATCATCATGATTATGGACATTGCCATCAATTGTTCATAATTATAGGTGTCTTAAGAAATATCATCAACCCAAAAAATATTATGAGTGCTCAAAAAGGGTTGTTAGGACACATGATACATGCAAGAGAAATGACAACTTTATTTTTTAGAGATGATCGATGATCATCATCACCACTACCATTATCATCATCATTATAATTTTCATCATCCCCATCATCATAATTAATGTAATTTCTATCATCATTGTTGACAACTTCGTCATGAACATCATAATCATCATTCATGCCATTATTGTTGTTGATGATTACCCAGATTAAAATAATGATAATGATGATCAAATGCTGATGAATTAGAAGATGACTCTAAAGATAATGATTATGATTGTGACCATGACAACATTTAAAAATTGGGAATATTTTCCAAGGTCATTAGCATCTCCATCATCATTGTCATTATAACCCCCATCATCTTTATCATCATTTTGATTATCATAATAATCACAATTCATGTCATAGTCATCATTTTCATTATCGTCATTGTCATAACTATTGACATTGTCATCAGTTGTTCATAATTGTTAATGTCATAAGAAATATCATCAATGCAAAAAATATATGAGAGTTGAAAAACGGATGCAAAAGTTAAAAAAAAATGGAGGCAACAATAGACATAAAATTGTATGAAGAGTGGACACAACATAAGTAGATGCAAAACAAGATAGAAAAATTGACACAAAAGTGGATGAAAAAGTAGATGCAATAGTTGATGCAAACTTGGACACAAAATAGGATGCAAACATAGATGAAAAGCGGAAGAAAACATGGGTGTAATAGTAGGCATAAAACTTAGCATGGATTGTTGTGAAATAAATGTGGATACAACAATGAACAAAAAAAAGGACACAAACTTGGATGCAAAAAGGAGGCAAAATTGGATTAAAAAATGGATGTAAACATGGACCAAACATGGGTGCAATAGTGGACACAAAATTAGATTCAAAATTGGACACATCAGAAGTGGATGTAAAAGTAGATGCAAAACGGGATGCAAAAAATAGAAAAATTATTTGATGCAAACTTGGACACAAAAGAGGATGCAAATGTGGATGCAAAATTGGAAGAAAATGTGGGTTTCAATGTTACGCACAAGATATGGCACAACAAAAGGGGATGAGAAAGTGGATGTAATAAAAAAACACAAAAAATGTGCAAACTTGGATGCAAGACAAGATGCAATAAGGGATGAAAAAGTGGATACAAACATGGGTGCAAAAGAAGAAACAAAATTGGATGAAAAATATGAACGCAATGGAAGTAGATGCAAAAGATGATACAAAATGAGATTCAAAACCCAACACAAAGGTGGATGCAAAAATAGATGCAATATTTTGATGCAAAAGTGGATGCGAAGATGGATGCAAAATTGGAAGCAAACGTGGGTACAACAGTAAGTACAAAACATGGTACAAATAGTGTCACAACAAAAGTGGATGTAATGATAGATGCAAAAAAGAAGCAAATGAAGATGAAAAATAAGCTGCAAAAAGGGATGCAAAAGTGGACGTAAACATGGGTGCAACAATGGATGAAAAATATGATGCAAAAGTTGATGCAACAAAATTAGATGCAAAAGTAGATACAATATGCGACACAAAACTTGATGCAAATCTTGACGCAAAGGGGATGCAAAAAATGATGTAAAAATGGATGTAAAAAATAATTTAAAAAAATGATGCAAAAGAGGATGCAAGAGATGATGAAAAAGTTGATGCAAGTGTAGGTGCAAAAAGTGGATGTAATAAATGATACAAAAGTTGGTGAAACAAAATTAGGTGCCAAACTTGATGCAAAACATGGTGCAAAGGATGACACAAAACTTGGCATAAAACTTGGCGTAAAACCTGGTGTAAAACCTAATGCAAAACCTATTGCAATACTTGGTGCTAAACTTGGTGAAAAACTTGGTGCAAACTTTGCATCAATTTTTGCACCTTATTTTATAAATAGACACAAATAGCACCAAAAATGGGCTCTAGACGCAAAAAAGGAAGAAAAAATGGACGCTAATCACAGGATTTTGTTGTAGTGATATCTGAAGCATAAAATTCACCATGCAACACATACTTATCCATAGAAAGCTTCAAATCGTTATAAATTTGAACAACCTCATCATCAACTTTTGTATTTTTAATGTATTTTGTTGGAACTTGCAATTTTTTTGCCAAATTAACATTGATAAAATTATGCTTGCAATTAGGATTTATAGAAACAATGATCTTCTCCTTCTGAATCAATCCATGAACCTGCAGTAAGGAGACACCCGTAGCAAATAACCCCTTATGTGTCTCATTCCCCTTTTTTCTAGCCCGAGACCATTTGTCCAAAAAGAGTTTTTCAAATTCTACTTTTGAAAGTTTGGTTAATTGCTTGTGGTCAAGTGATAACCACCATTTTTCAGCCTCATCTCTCATATTAAGCACCATTGGAATCTTCCAACGTGTCCCATGTGTGGACTTGTATCTCTGTATGAATTCTTCAATAGTAGGACCATTATCTTTCCCTGTAAAATATAGCATCTCTATGAAGAGGGTTTGAGAAAAATTTACTTACTTGGCGAAAATTTGAAATGGCCACAATTTCGTCAATATTGCTCAAAATCTCTATTATGACCTGTTTTCAGAAATGGAACAATCATTCTGCATCTACCCATGTGATAGAAATCTTGATCCAGGCACTGGAAGTTCAGATCTGCGCTGCTACTCTCCCACCGTCACCAAAATTTCTGAAAAAAGAGTTGATTTTAAATCAGCGATATCTCCCTCATCCGAACTCCGATTCGACTGATTGTTTTTTGAAATTGAGTGTTTTTTCACAAAGAATCCAGATCTACAATTAGATTTTGTAGATCTTGCACCAAAATGTCCAGATCTGCGCCAAAAATTCGCTACCCTGAAAAATTATCTGCAAACCCACTGATTTTTAAATCAGCGAAATCTCCTTCATCCGGACTCCGAATTGACTGATTTTTTTTTTTTGAAATCGGGTATTTTTTCACATAGAATCCAGATCTGCAATTATACTTTTCAGATCTTGCACCAAAATGTACAGATCTAATCTGCAAACTCGCCGCCCCCGAAATCCTGCAAAAAGTAAGAAAAAATCTCCACTGTTTGCCTAAGAAAGTGCTCTGATACCACTTGTTATAGATCTGACCTGGAAATATTATAGATCTAATATGAAAATATAAGATAATGCAAATAAACCTAGAAATAATATGAAATGATTCTTTATTGATCAAACCCTTAAGGTAGGGCAACACCATACATCACTCCTTAAGGAAGGAGAACACCCACAAGACATATCCTGTACATACAAAACATTGACAAATTCACACACACACCTCCATTAGAGTCCTACCTCTAATAGGCCCATCAAACAATAACATGGATCAATACCATGGTTCCTCAAACCATCGACTATACCATGGCCCCCAGTACATTATTATTAACTACTTGTGGTCCCTTACATGATATGGGTTAACCACCTTATTTATTACTATGGCCCATTCCATTATTACATTATTACCTTGAGTACTTCCCTTTGTACCCCATATTATCCCCCCTAGGTATATAACATAATCCATTTTTTCTAATTAAAAAAAATACATTATTATAAGAATATTATCTCATATGTTAATCATTTTACATGGCCATTTTTCCCAAATACCAACAAGAATATTTTCCTAGTTTATGAAGCCATATGGATTCCATTCTCTTTGCATTAGAAAAATTCCATCTGAGTTCTTTGTTGGGTAGAATGTGTTGGTTGTATTTGAGGCCGACCGAAATATGTCGACATTTGAGGATCCTCTTGGATCACTTTTCCCCAAAGAGAAAAATTTTGGTCTCCAAAACCATCAAATCATAAATAAACTGTATGCAATGTCTTTGAAACATGTTATTTGTCTCCTTCACCTATGTTCTTTGGAGCTTGAATGATGAAGCATTACTTGTATGTATAGCTGACATTATTGAGTTTACAATGAAGAAATTTATTTGCCAAGATTTTATAAAATACTCATTGGAAACGTTTATATGAAATTTCCAAGATGGTTTAGGAAAATTACTTCTTTCAAATCGATTACATGATAGCGCTTACAAAACCCATTACAAAAACTTAGGCATAATGCCTCTTACTCTCTCATCACCTCAGAGTGGCTACATATAAAAGGAAAATTCAACTGCTACACTCAGAGACAAAACGGATTACTCTATTTTTCCATAAGAAACCTTGTCCTTATATTGCGGTAACATCTCGAAATCCTCTCACAAGAGTATTGTTTGACAAATGCAATCCAGAACATGTATTCAATTTGATTATGCTCTTAGATTCCTCACCATTAAAAGAAATCTCTTAAATAGAGAGACCTACCTATGAGCAACCGCAGATTAGCAGCCACTACCCTCCCAATTCTCTCTCACTACAGAAAACTCTTGTCGGTCCTAGAGTGTTAGAATTTTCGTAATGGACCCAATTTCCTACGCCGGCTTACCCCCTAGAACATCAACCAACAACAACAGATTGATTGCAACCTCGAAACCAGTGTTGGATCCAGAGAAGAAAGAAACGACACCAAATGTGAAACCACATCCGATATGCTGACGTTGTAACCTCGTGATAATTTTGAAAGTCAACTCTACATGGAAGCTTAATGACACCCTACATGATTTGAAACTCTGCAAACGTTCCATTATGTGCTAACCTAAAATTTCATATATAAGGTATGTTGCACCTAGAATTCATGTGGAAGCTTTCGCAAAAATTGTTTCCTTCCTTTGTTTATCATAAAATGTGAAAGTGCCAACCCTCAGCAAATCACAGATATGATAACAAATTCTATTTTTGTTGTTATTACCATCACAACATGCATTTGGAGGGCCGATATATCAGCAATGAACTGGGATTGAGTTGACTAATCTTGGCATATATATTTCCGTGGATTGTCCATGAACATTTATTGTGGCATGGGCCAAGTAATACATGGCCATATGCCACCAAATCTGTCTTTGATGTTGTAACCACGAGATTTACTTCCTCACAAGTTGCACGTAATCCAACATCGAACCTTGCTGTGCTCCATAGCCACAGTTTCCTCTAATTAAATTAAAAATGCAGAATTAGCATCAGGACCTCAGCGGCAGCAGATCTCACAGATCACGCCAGCAGGTCAACTGATACCTTAAACAAATCCACCGCATCAGATCAGGCACAACAAATCAAATCTGTATTCTGGTGATGAAATCTTGGAGCAAATTGTTTCATTATGGTGGAGTAAATTTTGGTCAAATCATTAATTTTCAACGTGGCTATAAAAATGCCGTGTGGTCTGTCTACTTTTCCATAACCAAATCCTTCATTGATGCCATTGTAATCAATGAAGTGAAATCCTTATGCAAAATTTCATGGCCCTTAACCTCCTCCATTTGACTTGGATCATATCGTTGTGTTGGATTTAAAAACAATGTGACCCCTGTAGTAAAATCGTAACTTCAGAGTTTTGGAACGAATAACATATATCCATCATTGATTTTATTGTGATCCACTATGGATTGTCGATCATTTTATTCATTATTGAATCTCATCTCGTTAATGGGAGCATGGATCAATTTTCCTTCCAGCAAAGTCTTCTAATTAATGCATCCTTGTAAGAAAGAAACCATACGTAGAGCAATCCATGGGAAGGTTGATCTCATAAAAAGTGTGCAGTGTCTCTTTAAAATGAATAAAGAGTTCTACCCAAAGTCAACAGTGCCTTGCAGCTTGTCTTCCTCTAAGGAGTCAACCAACATGCTGTCCTCTCTGGTTACCACACCAAAATTTTGGGTATGATCAATCCTACCATTAATATTAAGGCACATTGGAAGAACAGGATCAACATCGTCTATTGTGCCATCATTTTCATCTTCTGAGCAATCTTCTTCATTGTCATCAAGATTTTTCTTAGTGTATTTTATGCAAAACTCCTTAGTGTGAACTGTAAAAGTTCTATAAGGGCTCCAACCATTATCATGTTCATAATCTCCCAGTGAACCCTCGTGCCCATACCTAGACAAAAGTTCATCTAACGTGCTACTATGGACTTGCTCAACCCTTAGACAATGGCCATCAAAGTTATATTCATCACGACCATAAATTGTATCTTCTGCATCTTGGGCATCCTCAAACTCAATGAAATAATAACCAGGAGGATAAGGAGGATTTTTCAGATCACTGTCAACAATAGGTCCATACTTGTTGAACAAATATTCAATTTCATATTCATGAATATCGTCAGGTAGGTTTCCATAACCATATATCTATTATCTAAATTGAAACTGTTATATTTGACATCACATCATTATATAAACTATGGCATAATATTTTTATGAAAAAACAAATCTCAACTTTTGTGATACACTGGATTTACATGCACCAACAAATTTCAGCAAAATTTCAATTTAGAAGAAGCATGATCCATTGCTTACCAAGCCAACTAAATGAACTCTTCTTGTTTTCTTCATGTTAATTTTCTTCACAAATACTAAAAACATGTTTGTATTTTGTATATTATCTTTTCTTCGCTAGATAACTCATGAATTTTATCCACGCTTCCTGATGTTGTTGTTTGGCCTTTTTCACCCGAAGCGAAGGATTTTTTGTTTTGACTTACTTTTCCTTGAGCCTAGTTTGCTAACATGTTTGTATGTCGTATATTCTCTTTTCTTTGCTAGATAACTCATGACTTTTCTCCACGCTTCCTGATGTTGTTTTTTGGCCTTTTTCACCCGAAGTGAAGGATCCTTTTGTTTTGACTTACTTTTCCTTGAGCCTAGTTTGCTGCCAAAACGTTAACTTTCAACACTCGGTGAAACAATGATTGTCCTTTATGCAAAATGTACAAAATGTCAATTTTTTTTTTAGGACTATTATACCTGAAATCATTTTTAGCCACTTTCGCGTGATGTACTCCATTATTTTTCTGCAATGATGCCTTTGAACTCAGATTTTGACAAAGAGTTTGCATTAGATCATGATCTTGTGGAGACTTTTTACCATTATCACCTACAATATTAAATTGTGAAAGCCCTTTTGATACAAAGTCAACATTCGGTTTCCTTCTTACGTCAATGGCTTTGGATAATTGTCCACATTCTTGGCATATATAACCCAATGCTGAATGTGGAGGTTGTCTTATCACTTTAGTGGGATTGACGACGTCTTGACCATTGTGCCCAAGGCCTCTCTCGTGATAACCCATTTTCTTTAACAGTTTTGAGACAATACCTCGAGTATGTTTCTCAAATGATCCCAAACAAACATTTTCTTCTAAGATAATTTAATTTTGTACTACTTACCTTGTTGAATGGAGAATTTTGAAAGCTTGCTAATGCCTCTTCGGAAGCTTGTAATTGTAACTCCAACTCTTGCAATCTGTCTTGAAGCTCTTGCTTCTCCTCTTCTAATGCTTTCAATTGTTTTTGTAGCTTCTGGCTTTCTCTACTATCAATATATAATTCTTCTACCAGTTTTTTCATGGATAAGAATTCTTTAAGAATTTTGGGATCCTTATAAAAAATTGTAAGAAAAGAACTAGAAAAAGATTCATTTGATGAAATAGATATTTTCAAACTTAAGAGATTACCTTCCCACCTCGTTTATTTATCCTTGCTTGGACTCAATTTGAAAATTATATCCACTGTGTAAGGGAGTGAATGGCTCTGATACCAAATTATCTGTAATCCCTTGAGAGCCACTCAAACCATGTGTTAATATAAAACCCGTTTTAATCTTGAATTGAGCTTAAGAGATTACATTACCTTACATGAATATATATGTTCATTTCTTCATTTAAAATAAATGATTGTATGAAAATACTCAATCATACCATAAAGAATAAAAATATCCACACAATAGGTTTGATAACAGAGTTCATCCCCTCCACTGGGCTACCTCTTCGGATTCATCTCCAACATGACGAATCGATATATGTGCATTGATTTTTACATCAAGGTGGCCAGCCGATAAATGTCAATTATACATCAAAAATCTTTGAAAGACTTATGGAGCTATTCAATCTCTGCTTGAAAATAACCATTTCAAGCATTCAAAATCTCTCCTTACTTTCCTTGTTCTTGACTCCCAATAAGGGTTTTTAAAGGCTATCCATATCAAAGACCTGAGGATTTTTATGGATACAATATCTCTGAAGATCCCCTTTGGTTAGGACCTTGGCATATGTCAATGGAATTGGTTGGAACAAATCTCTTAACCATCCTTAGTGATCTCGACTTCCTCCACATGCCTCTCCTTCAAACTAGGGATTACAAGCCCACATGGATTTGCTCCAATAATCCATTTTCTTTATTAAAAAATTACATCATCATGAGAATCTTATCTCATATGTTAATCATTTTACATGGCCATTTTTCCCAAATATCAACAAGAATATTTTCCTAGTCTTTGAAGCGATATAAACTTCATTCCCTTTGCATTAGAAAAACTTCATGTGAGTTCTTTGTTGGATGGACTATGTTGGTTGTATCTAAGGACAACCAAAACATGTCAAAATTTGAGGATCCTCCTAGATCATAAGTTCTTTCACTTAATGACATACTTAGAAATTCATCGATTTTGTACTTCTCGGGTTCTTGTTTCTGTGACTACTTTGGGTTGAAATGTGATTTTTCCTTCTATGTAAAGTTTTGGAAACACTATTTGAATTGAAAACTTGTCATTGATAACCTTATTTAAGCATGAAACATGGAAAACTCGGTGTACTCAGGAAGATGCAAGCAGCTCCAATTTGTATCCCATAGTACCGATCTTTTGTAACACCTTGTAAGGACCATAGTACTTGGGTCATATTTATTATCCTTCTTAGCTTGTTTGAGAGACATTTGTTTGCATGGTTGTATTCATAAAAATACCCAGTCACCTACATCAAATCTTATTTCACTGCGATGTTGATTTTCATGTTGTTTCATTCGATTCTGTGCTAGAGTTAGGTTATCCTTTAAGAGTTGGAGAACTTGTTGTTGATGCTCGATGTGATCTTCCACTACTTGAAACTTAGAATTTTCTCTCAAAGATGATGTGATGGATGGTGGATGATATCCATAAAGTGCCAAAAATGGGGTCACTTTTGCTATAGTATGGGAGTGTTATACCACCATTTATCTAGAGATGACTACTTTACTCATTATGTTTGTTTATCATATACAAGGAAATGAAGATATCCTTCCAAACATTTGTTCACTATCTCATTTTTCCCATCATATTGAGGATGGTAAGATGATCTATGAGTTAATTGAGTACCAAGAGAAGAAAATAATTCTGTCCAAAAATTTCTAGTGAAAATGGGATCTTTGTCACTTACTATAATATTTTAGTTTCCATGAAGCTTTTGAATTGTTTCCATAAATGCAGTAGCAACTATATTGGCTCTAAAAGGATAATATAATGGACAAAAGTTTGCATACTTGGTAATTCTATCAACTACCACCATGATGGAACTTTTCCCTTCAGACTTGGGTAAACTTGTCATTAAATCCATTGAGACCTCCTCCCAACACTGACTTGGAATGGTTAAAGGTTGTAATAGAACTCGGGTGTTAATTGTCTCAACTTTATTTTGTGGGAAAACAAAAGATTCTACCACAAACTTCTGAATATTAGATTTAAGGCCATCCCGAAACAATTCCTTCTTGACCCAATGGTGTTTAGACATTTGATGGTATGAAGGTGTCTAGTTATTTAATTGTTGGAATTGATCTCAAACAAGGCTTAGGTAGATAAATTGAAGCCATATTTTGAGGAAAAATATGGGCTTAGCGGCTAATGAGACTCCTTTCATTAGATAGTGCTCTAGAAGAGATTTCCAATGATATGTGGATGTCCAGAAATGGACTTGTGGTTCGAGAAATATGGTCTGATGAAGTTCAGGATGATTCAGGCCTTATGCAATGAGGAATATTGGAGTTTGGAGGTCCCAAAGAATTGGAGGTCTTTATGAATCAGAGGTCCCGATGAATTTCATATCGGATGTCCTGGCGAATAAAAAAAGGCAATTGGAGGATTAGTGATGTAGTGCAACAACGTATGCATTTCACCGATTAGCAACTTGCGATATCAGCAGTTGGAGGTCTCGGCATATCGAAGATAAAAGATTGGAGGGCATGCCATATCAGCGATCGCACACCAATGATCTAGGAAAATAAATGATAGCAGTCAAAGGTCCTACATTTTGGAACTCCTACAAATAAGAAATTTTTGCCTCAAGTGTTAAATCATCGAGAGAGCTAAGAACGAAAACACAAAGGAATTCATTGCAAAACAAAGGTTGGAAAGCCTCTTTCTCTCCATCTAGGAGGACATGTGGAGGCATCTAATTGGGTCTTATGAGCTCAATGGGGACAAGTGGTAGAATCTGCGAAGCTTGATGATAAACAGTCAACATGGGAGGAGCTCGATGACAAAAAGGCAACATCGGAGGAGCTCAATGATAAAAAGGAATTATCAGAGGAGCTTGATGAGGAAATGTGGCAAGATATGATTGGTTTTGATAAGGGACATGTGGCTTCTTGTGTCAACATGATGTCACGGTACAAAGGGACATGTTGCATGTTATTTTGGAGTTTATGGATGGCCTAATGGGCCATATTTGAGTGACGCCTGTCACTAGTCAGAAGATGCCACGTGGCATTAGATGACGTCATTTCGGAAATAAATGATCAAAGATTTTCAATGGTTGGCTCATGTACCACAATGAAATTTCACTAGGATGCAGGATAACAGGTGGTCACAAAGGCTTAAGGGAACCAAGTGCCAAGGTTGAACAGAGGGGCCTATCAGAAATTAGCGATCAAAGGTTTGTGGTTGTTGACACATTGGTCACAAAATGGAAAAGGATGATAAGGGGGCTATGATGTGGTTAGTGCTTGGTCTAGGAGAAAATTAGAAAGCCAAAGGTGCAACACATTAACAAAGGGATAATATCCCACTATAGGAGCATAAAGGCGTAAGAACCTTGTGGATGAACCCTCAGTCATAGCCCTTGGTCCTATGGAGAAAAATGAGAAAAAGGGGCTTATAGATAAGGGGCTAAGGAATATCAGAGTTTGTTGTTTTGTATGGATTTTATGTGTAAAAGAGCCAATTTAAAAAAATCCCTGATGGTGTTATCTAGTGTAAATTTGTCGATAGAACAACAATATAGAGGTGTATTAAAGTTATATGAATCGTTATTTCTAGTCTTGAATGTAGAAAAAAAACTCCATGATGATGTACATGTAGATATCTACGAACCATAACGAAGAATGGTGAGCCTATGTGAAATATGTAAGGGGTATTGAGAGTTAATACATAGCATGGAGAGTCAGTTCTATGACAGAGAAGTGATTGTCACCCATCTTTATGAGTTTAGTGCAACGACTTAATAGGAGTTAGAATAAATCAACAAAAGAATGTGGTTCCATGCATGCGGTACATGCATGGGTATAATTAACGATGTCAGTGACTAAATCAAGCCAAGAGTATCACAGGAACAAAAGTGTGAACCTCCATTGACCTAATGGGGTGTGGGAGCATACTTGCGAGAGAGTAGAGGAGTGAGCTGTGCATTGGAATAGAGTATTGAAAGGGTAGTGTTGTAGTAAAATAATGGCAGTGATAGGTGGTGGGCTCCAGTATTGTAGCAATAATGCTGCAACTCCTACGACTCCCTTGTTTACTTTTATTAACCTGGTAGTTCGTAACAAACTTGGAAGCGACGGTACTATATGCACAAGTACTAGCTCTTGCCACAGTTGTCACTTGGTCAGCTGGCACAAGTCCGCTAGGGGCTTAAGCCAAATTATATGAGCTCTTAGAAGAAGCTTTTTAATTGATGGATGAAAGCTAACTTGAAGGAAGCTAATCTATTTGCGAAAAGAGATTGAAAACTGAAGTAAAGCGCAAACCCTAGCAAACCCTAATTCTACCAGCTAGTCCTACTAATGCAAAGAAGAGAATGCAACCTACTGAAAGAGATTCCATTACTTCTATGAAGGTAAAATACATGTGTCTAGACTACCTCTATTTGAAGAAAACATCTTTTTGTATTTTTTATTAAGTCGCTAGTTTCATCATGCATATGTTTTCACTATTCCTGACTGTGCAGGGGTGGATCAATGAGGAGAAATGCTTGGAAGAGGTCGGGAAGGTTCAGAGAGGGTTTAAGGAGTCCCTAACACCCTTCCAGAGAGTTTCACAAATTTTGGCTATCAAGAAACCTCATTTGTGAGCTTCTACAAGGAGTCTGTAGGGGTTCTACAAGATGTTCAGGAATTTCTACAAGATGTTCAGAAATTTCTACAAGATGTTTAAAAATGGGATTTTAGAGGATGGGTGAGTGAGGGAAGATGCATGAGTGGATATGGAGGTAGGATAGGGGTCTGAAGTCACCCAAGGACTGGTGGATGGAGTGGTGAGAAGGTGTATATGGCTGAATTGGCTCAAAGCAGGCGGAAATAATGGTTGCACAAAAAGGGTAGGGTTACATGGGCAAGAGGATAGATGTGAGACGAGGAACCTAGCTAGGAGATGGAACAAATGGCTTTGATGAAGCTTAGGTGGATGAAAGAGGGATAGAGATTCTCTGCACTATGTACATTCAACTGAATCAACAAAGTCTTGCAAGTAATCAAAGTCCTAGCTAATCTAATCTAGCTAATAATAAAGTGAACGAACAACAACTTTATTTAAAGGAGAACCATATATATCAACTATGCAATGAGACATTTCAGAGATCTGAACACATAACCAACTTCTGCAAATGAAAATAGCAAACTAATGATTGCATGGCAAAGCAAACTAGTGCTTTTGTTTGGGATAGCACAGCTACTTCAATTCCAGCCCCTAATCCAATGAGGAAGAGGTGAAACCAAAAGTGTTTGTTGACCCTTTTCTGGAGCTTTTTTCTCCTATTATTATTCTACCAATCTATTCTAAACATCTGAAGCAATTCTATTCACAAAAAATGACCTAGTTAATGAACACAACTTAATCTGCCTAACAGAAATACGTTTGCAAATGCATAAAAAGGAAAACAACGATGCATGAAGGAAAGATAACAATACATAAAGGAGGTCCTAGGCTCTCAGGTTGGGCCCAACCCTGAGAGCTACGGATCCTATAGAAAAATCAGAGTTGATATAAAATAGGACTGCTTATCATTATCAAAAAATAGTCATCAATCCAAAGTTATGCCAAAATGGCTACAAGAGAACAAGCCGAAGGTGACAGCACTGTAGTTCAAAAAATGCAATGGTTTCAAAAGTCCCTTACGAAGTTTGAGGCCTTATCATTTATACACCATGAGGGCCCTAGAAGGCCTCCTAAATCTAGGGGACTTGGCTGTCCAAACTGTTAGTAGACAGTCCCTTTTCCAAAATCTGCTTGGCTGCCCTCAAGATCCGTTTTTGGTGTCCTGTGAACTTGGAGTTCGGGTGAAGATCCTGAGGAAGGGCTATTTAATGTCATAGACAACCCCCCTACGAATCCTCACCTCAAGCTTGGCTATCATCTAGCCCATGATTGCTCAGTTTTTCTCCAACATGTGTCAAAAAAACCTGAAATAAGCACGTGTTAGCCACCTAGGAAGAGTGACCACCCTTATTTGTACAAATGACATAAACATAATAAAAAATAATGCATAAGCTATGAAAAATGGAAGATTGAACAAGGAATGAACAAGGATAATTAGGCAAAATGAGCCCAATAAGTTACCCAATTTGGGGCTCATCATCACCCCCTGCTAAATGGGTTGCTCATCCTCTGAGCAACTAGTCGAGCACCTCATCCTTAATTGCTTTGATCGCCTCCCTCACATCCCAGGCTTATGAAGTAGTATCCTCTTCACTGTCATGGAATCCGGCCTTCCCTTCCACCTCTTCCCACTGCTTATGCTCTTCTTCTTATGTGCCTCCTTCTAACAATCCCAAAAGCAAAGGTGGACTTAACTTGAGGCCTATCCAGCTGGCCTTGAGGTTCTGCATAGACTTTTTGTAGAGAGACACTCGTGCCAAGGCCTCCCTCATTCTAGTTGGAGTGTGGTATTCCTTAATTTTGAGGCTGTGGGACAATGTGTTCCACCTACGGGTGTAAGCATGAACAAAATTGTCCTCCAATAGTCGCTCCATATCCTCAAAGTGTGCTATGGCCTGAGCCTGCCGATCCATGTACTCTAACAGACCCTGAGGGTTGGTTGCTAGGTGCTGGTGGGCAGATATCAATGTTGTGGGGTCCCCTGGCTCTGCTCTAATCAGTAGTGGTTCATGTAGTTCTCGGTCCATGACATTTCTGACCTCCGTCGCTCTCTTTTCTTCGTGGTTTAGCCATGAGGTCATTGCCATGAATTGCAGGTCCCCTACTACTGTGTTGGGGTCCCACGAGGTTATGTTTGGAAGGGCCAAAATATGAAGGTAGAACTCTGATAGCTTGGCCTTGTCTTCTGATGAACTACTGTTACATAAATCCATGAACTATTGGGGGTTTTGGATTTGGGTGATACCCCTCTATGCCAACGTGTTGATTTGGAATTGCAGCCACTGATCCTTGAGGTATAGGCCATAGGATTTGGCCAGTTGCCTACATTGCAGAGCTTCCATTGCCCAACTGGCCATGTAGGCCAGTTGTGCCTCCTTTTCTTGCATCTGTTGTTTTAGAGATTGTATCTCTAGGCCTGTTTGCAATTCCCTTTCCTATAGTTACTGGTTTAGTTCCTCAAGATCAGCTTGCACTCCTTCTTTTCCTTGAGGCTCTTCTGTGGTGTCCTTGGCTGCTGTGTCCTCTTCTTTCTTCTGTCCTTGTAGCTGTAGTTGTTGTCTAAGCAGCTCATTCTCTTCTCGTATCTTGACCTATTGGGAGCTCTCCACATGTCATACCCTTGCCAACTCTCTTTGGGTCTCCTTGAGCTTTTCCTCTAGAGGGCTTATATCTGCCACCCCCTTGGATTTAGCAATCTTCATCCAAGTGTGGGTCTGTACTCTTTCTTCCTCTAGTGCTAGGAAAAGTGGCATTTGTGAATTTTTGAGGAATGATTTTCCCAGCCTCTAAGAGTTATAATAAGAGCCTAGGCTGGGCTGGGGGCTTGGTTCCATGATGGTATCGGCCTTCTCTTCCTCCTGTGATGACTTGGATGCTCTTTCCTCAATCTGTTCAGTCTCTTTCAGCCTAGCCAAAGTTTCCTGTAGTGGAGCCTCGACATCCTGTAGAGAGGTCTCCGAGTTCAATTTCTCCATCCTTTCCTTCCATGTGGATGTCTTAGGGCTTCACCACTCATAATTGATGGATGCCTTGGAGGGGGACCTCTCCTTTGGTGTGGTAGGGGTATCTACAATTGTGATTGGCTCTTTTGATGGAGGCTGGGGTCTGCCAGTCTTAATCCTCACACTCCTCCTTGCCTTAAAATACAGGGGAGGCTCCCTCTTTCACTTTTCCTTCTACTTGGGAGATGTTCTTAGGGTGGCTAGCATAGCTACTACCTCCTTAGCTAGAATCTCGGCCGATTTCTCCTTCTGTTGCCCCTTCCCCAAACTTCTTGTAGAAAGTCTTGTAGTGGCCATTTTCTGGCTTCCTGTAGAAGCAGTTTTTGGACTTCCTATAGAAATGGCCTTCTGGCTTCCTGTAGAACCAGTTGGCACTATTTTAGCCTGCTTGGCTGTGGCTACCTTAGGTGTGCCTTCACTTGCTTGGACTTTCTCAGTCCTTTCTGCCCTACTCTGCAGTCTTTTCTCCCTGGGTGTTTGTGTTATTTTCCCACCCACTGTTTTGGCCTCAGCAGCTTGGCATTTTTCTTATGTCTCTTTCTGTTATTTCTTTGGTGGTTTGCCCAGGGTTTCTTGACCTCTAGCTTTCTTTTTTGCCTTAGTGTGCTCCTTCTCCTCGCTACTGGAGGAAGTGAGCTCCTCGGCCAAAATTCAGATGTCATCATCCTTAGACATATTTCGAAAAATTTCCCAGGAGAGAGGGACAGTGTAGGTATGGAGTGTATCTTCCACGAGGAGCTTGATAAGCCCATGATGGGCTAGCTAGTTTGGTGTCCCTTCCCTCAGCTTTGTGGCACACTCAATCAAGGATTACAGCAGGAAGTAGGGAATGCTCAATTTTTGTTCTGAACTTAGATCCATTTGGTGCCTGAGTTCTGTTAGTAAACGGAAATGATGACCATATACGATGCTGAACCGCCCCTCACAGGTAATATACTTCATAATTTGGAGGCTGACTTCGCTCCAAAATGGCTGTCGGCTGGTTCTTCGGACCCCATTCTTGTCCTCTGAAAATTGTTCCTCTGGCAAGAAGAACTCTTTTTTAGCCTTTTGGCCCAATTTCCTGTCCTCCTTATCCCAGGGTACCCCCATGGGTGGATCAATGACTCTGCTAATGAGCTGTGGGGTGAGTCTTAGGGTTAATCCTTTGAAGTTGACAGTGGCTAGTGTCTTTGATTTCAGCTTCAGGGACCTTAGGAATTCCTCCGTGATTTCATCGTCGTAACCTTGAAGTTTGTCATAGAATGTCATCCAGTGTGCACGGGAAAATAAGTCTACCACCTCCTGGGTTTCTCGTAGCTTCTTGGAGCCCGAGGGTTCCTTTCTGATGAACCCTCCTGGCATGGTGAAAAAGACTATGATTTTTCTTGTGCTTCGAGCAGAAATGGAATTCTAGGTGTGTTTCCTTCACAGAACATTGAAAACGGTATCTACAGGCCTCTTCGTATCAATTCCTCTATTTTGAGACTTGATTGTTCATGTACAGAAGGAGGACTCAGTATTTCTCTAAACAGAGTGCAGAGCTATGTTTCCAACATACACAATCATGTAAAATTCACGGTTTTTTTCACCAGTTAGCCTTGACAGTGTCTCAAATTTTCTACAGGAGGAATTTAACTCAAGACTCATGGAGAAAATCTTGGACGCAAACCACGAAAACAATTTCATGCGACGATAAGTAAACTACTTTTGGATTCACAGACATACTTGCTTTTAAATTTTTTCTACCCCAGTATGTCGAATTCACCACCTTGTGAACTATTTTGCATGGGAATGGTATGTTCAAGCCTACCTCTCTGAGAATTTCCACCCTCGACGTGTACAGTCCAAGCTTCTTCGTAATGTCGGGCTTCCTGTAGCGCACCTTCCTGTAGAAAGCTTTCCCAGCTCTTGGAGGATGTTACAGTGGTTCTGGATGAGTTTGAGCTGCGGAAGGATGTTGGAATAGACCGAGAAGCTCGGGCTAACAACTTTCAGAGGAGGAGGACGCGTACTTGGCTGCAAAAATAGTTGCAAGTGCGAATGATAGAAGTTTACCATGAGTTATTCGATCGACCAATTTGAATTGCTGCGGAATTCATGGCGTGGGGGTGAGTTGTCCAGGCCAATCCATTGGCTGACGTCACATTCATCAATCCTTGGCATATCTCTGACCGCCGAATCCTTCCCTCTGCATTCACCATCGCCATTTCTGTCACACTGTCAATTCCCCCCGATTGGAAACTTCCCACGTGTCAACTGCCCGTCTTTTTGGCATAACCAAGCTTATTCGGATCCTATGATGCCATTTGACTGGCTGTGGGTGGCCAATGGAATGGCCACCAACTTGTTCAATCCACCCATTCTCATAGTCATGCAAATTTTAGAGTATAGTTCATGCAATTTGACGAATAAGTTTAAGCACTTACTTGTGCGGCCGTGGACGTGTTTTGCAGGCTTCAGGACGAGGAATGCTGGATTTGCTTGCTGCTGCTTCATGCACGGGTACTGGAGCTCCTCTTCCATTGGCTGATGCTGGATACAAGACCTCGAGACCCGAATCTCTAGTGGTGAATGCTGCATGCACCGACTTTGTTTGATGTGAGCTGCTGGTGTCTCCATGGTATGTGCTCTAGCTGGATCCGCTGCTACAGGATTCCTGTAGGACATCCTATAGTCGTTTCTCCTCCTGGGGTGCATGCTGAAACAAACAAAGTTGCATTCACGGATGAAGGGTCCTGAGGGTGCCTTGACAGGTAAAGTGTGCGAACCTCTGCATGCTTTATTTTTCACTTGAATAAACAAACTTTTATCTAAGAAAATAGCATTCTGGTATGATTGTGCAGGTATATTCAAGCAGATGGTGGCAATGGTGGTGCAAGGAGATGAAACAAGTGGAGGATGGAAGAAAAGAGTGGTTGCATGCCTCCTCAATAGACTTCAAGCTTCAAATCCCTCTCCATAATCGATTATGGCCTACCCAAAGGCTCTACAGGATGTTTCCTATAGAAATGCAGAACCTCCTGTAGAAAGTCTTGTAGCTTCATGTAGAAGGCTTAACCATGACCAGATTGTGTCCGAATCCTGAAAAAAATGAGTTTTCATGGAGGGAGTGTATGTGAGGATGCCTGGTAACTTGGTAGGGACCCCTGTCCTTGTGTTGGGAGGCCTCCTTTCTGCATTGTGTTCCTGCAACCTGCAACAATTTCCAGGGATTAAACTTGTTTTGTTTCTCTGTTTCTTCCTTCTTTTCCTTTTTCTTTTTCCCTTTTTTCTCTTTTTTTCTTTTTTTCTTTTGAAGAGACAGCAAGGGTGCCTCAATGAGATTTTCACCCCTACTGTCTTCCTTGGGTGCCTCAGAGAGGTTTTCACCCAAGGGTCTTTTTATTCAAATTCTTTATTTTCAGAGAGACAGCAGGGGCGCCTCAATGAGGTTTTCACCCCTACCATCTACCTTGGGTGCCTCAGAGAGGTTTTCACCCAAGGATTTTTTTTTTTGTTTTTTTTTTTATATGATGATGCTTAGGGTGTGGCAAAAACAGAGGAAGAACCCTTCTCTATTACCAACACTGATTTTTCCACAACTTCGATGAACTCCTTCCTTTAAAGAGGTTTCCTGTAGATCATTAGTCGATGCCCATTGACGAGCATGGGGATGGCTTCTTCATTAATGGTCTAGATAAGGACGAAACCATTTTCATTGCACTTCTCCATTGTATATGGTCCTAGCCATCTTGTCCTCAGCTTCCCTTTGAAATTCTTATGTCTGGAATCATATAGCAGCACCCAATCTAGCAGTTGGAATTGTTTGTCATTAAGGTGTCGGTCATGCCATATCTTCCTCTAAAGTTGAACCACTTCTGAGTGGAGGAGGGCCTGCATTCGGTGTTCATCTAACCCATTCAATTTCAATAACCTTTCTTGTTGAGCATGGTTGAGATATAGGTCTAGCTGAGTTGCCATCCTCAATGTGTTGTACTCGAACTCGATTGAAAAAAAAGCTCTCTTCCCATAGACTATCTCATAAGGTGTGAAACTGGTTGTGGTCTTCCAAGTGGTGTTGTAGGCCCAAGTGGCCTCAACCAGGCAATCTGCCCAATCTTTTCTGCTGCTGCTCACCACCTTAGTCAAAATCCCTTCTAATGCTCTATTAGTGACTTCCACCTACCCATTTGCTTGAGGGTGATATGGGGTGGAAGTCCTATGCTTGATCTTGTGATGAGCGAGCAATTCTTCAATTAAGTTGGAGGTGAATTCGCTTCCTTGATCGGTGACTAGCTCTCTTGGGTAACCAAATTTGTAGAAGATGTTTTCTCTTAAAAACTCAGCCACCTTTTCTTCTGTTGTTGCTTTGATTCCCTTTGTTTCTGCCCTCTTTGTCAGATAGTCTATGCACACAATGATGTAAGACCTTTGCCTCGAAGGAGGGTTGATAGGACCCACAAAATCCATACCCCACTTCTCAAATGGCTGAAGGGTCACTTGAGGTTGGAGATGCATTTCATCCCTTGGAGTCGGTTTCCCCATCCTCTGGCATCGGTCACATTGGGTGATATATCTTCTGACATTTTGATGAAGAGTGGGTCAATAGTAGCCTGCCTGTAGAATTTTGAAGGCAGTCCTCTTGGCTACAAAATGTTCTCCACAGGGCCCATCGTGACAGGTTAGGAGGATGTCAAAGAATTCCTCCTCCCTAACACAATGCCTTCAGATCTAATTGGGGCCAAGTTTGAACAGGTTACCCCTGATCCAAGTGAATGAGCACTCTTCCTCACGATTCTGTTCTTCTCCTTTGAGGATAGATGCGGAGGGAACTGTGCTGAGACCAAGTAGTTTGCTATATCAGCAAACCACGAAGAGAGTACTGAGATAGCAAACAGATGTTCATCTGGCATCTGGTCATCCACTGTTCCTTCTTCACCTACAGGAAAATCCAATCTAGACAAGAAGTCAGCAACAACATTTTCTTTACCTGGTTTGTCAACGATAGTCAAATCAAACTGCTACAACAAAAGTAACCATCTAATGATATGAGCATTCACATCAGGCTTATTCATTAAATATCTAATTGCAGCATGATCAATATCTACAAATGTTTGATAGCCAGTGATGTAGTGTTAGAACTTGTTCAGGGAATGGACCACAGTCAGGAACTCCTTCTCAGTTACAGTATAGTCCATTTGTGCCTTGGATAAGTTTTTGCTGACAAAGTATATGGCATATGGAATTTTTTCCTCAAATTATCCTAAGGCTGCCCCTATGGCTTTGTTCGAGGCATTAGTGTGGATGTGGAAAGGTAGGGCCCAGTTTGGGCCTCTCAAAATTGGGGCAGACACTAACTTATCCTTCAACTCATTCAGAGCCCTCTAACAGTCGTCAGTTCATTTAAACTCCTCATATTTCCCTAAGAGGCAAAAAAATGGCAAGGCTAGCTTACTGAAATGTTTAATGAATCTTATATAATATCCCGCTAAGCCTAGAAAAATCTGAACATCTCTTACCTTCTGAGGAGGTGGAACCTTTTTGATGATAGCAATTTTATTAGGATCCACCTGTAATCCTTGGCAAGAAATGGTATGACCTAACACGGTCCCTTCAGTCATCAGGAATTCACATTTTTCAGGGCTGAGGGACAGGTTCATCTCAATGCACTTGCTTAAAACTTTTCCTAGGTTGGACAAGGATTCCTGGAAGCTAGACCCGTAAGGAGTAAAGTCATCCATATAGATTTCCACTGAATCATGAACCAACTCAGCAAAGATGCTCAATACAGCTCTCTGGAAAGTGGCAGGGGCATTGCATAGCCCAAAGGGAAGGACTCGGTAGGAAAAGGTACCACGTGGACAAGTGAAGGTGGTCTTATCTTGGTCCTTCAGGCTAATTTGGATCTGATTATACCCACTGAACCCATCTAGGAAAGAGAAAAACTTCTTTCCTGCCAGTCCATCCAGCACTTGATCTATGAAAGGCAAAGGGAAGTGGTCTTTCTTGGTGGCTTTGTTCAGTTCTCGGTAGTCCACACAGATTCTCCATTTCCCATTTTTCTTGGGTACCAACACCAGAGGGGAAAACCATTCGCTATCCGAGATGGGGTAGATGAATCCTGCATCCAACAATTTTTGCACTTCTTCTTTAACAATGTCCTTAAGGGCTGGATTCATTCTCCTCTGAGGTTGCCTGACTAGTTTACAGTCCTCCTTAATGTAGATATGATGGGCACAGACCGAGGGATGGATTCCTTTCATTTCCTTGTAGCTCCAGGCAAAAGCCTCCAAATGGTGGGTCAAGAGGCTACATAGCTCCTTTTCCTGAGAAGGAGAGAGAGAGGAGCTGATCTTTAAAATTATTTTAGGGAAAAAATCCACATTCTTAACTCTGGGAGTGGTCAGATCAGTCACACATAGGTCCACTAAAGCACTAGTTTGGGTATCTTCCACCAACTCTTCCAAGGATAGTGCATTGGGGGGAGGATTTTGGATTAAGTTCTCAATCAAATCATCCTCGGTTTGAGGACCTCCCCTGGTGGCCTCCACTGTGCATAATGGTGCAAAGTAGACCTCATCCTCATCTCCTTCTTCCAACCAGAGGGGTAAGTCATGTTCTAGTAGAGGTTCGGCAGGAGGGTATAGGACCAGTTGTTTGGACATAGGCCCATTTTTTATGGTCATGCTTCCTGCTTGATGGCTGATGTAAGCATCCATAGTAGCTAGCCAAGGCCTTCCCAAAATGAGCGGTTATCCAGTGAGTTTTTCCTTTGGCTGAAGGACCAAGAAGTCCGTAGGGTACTCCCAAGAGTCAACAGAGACCAAGATATCTTCCACAATCCCTTCGGGAGTCACGGTGGAGCAGTCTTCCAATTACAGTACTGTCGAGGTCTTCCTTAAGGAACTCTGAAGGTTGAGCTTAAGCATGGTGTCCCTGGTCATCACATTAATGACGGCCCCTACATCAATCAAGGTGTGGGGTATGATGGTGCCATTGATGTGAACATCAACTACAGGACTCCCAGGGTCCAAATACTTTGGACAGATTACTTGCCCCAACATAAGATCGGATAGTTGTCCTATGACATTGATAGTTGAGGCATCTCTCTTTCGCCTGCCTGGGTGCCTGAAACACTTCTCCTTAATCAATTTGTTGTATATTGGTACATCTTTTATGGCCTGGAGAAGTGGTATTTTCACACACAACTGCTTGAGTTCTCTCAGAAGCTCAGTCTCTTCTGGGTTGGGTTATGTGGTTACTGTGAGTCGCTCAGGAAAGGGTGGAATGGCTTGGGGTTCACTTTCCTGTTTCTCTTCCTCCTTCTCTAGGGGAGGAGGTTGGCGCTCTAGAAGGACCTTCCTAGATCGCAGGTTGATCTCCTGGATCTTCACAGCATAAGTAGGGCATGTTGTCTCCCCAGTATATACCTGCTGGGCCTGTCTGTTGTTGGGGTTCGGGTTCGGTTGAGTAGGCATCTGGGGTTGTCTTGGAGGAGCAGGAGGTAATGGTTGTGGTTGAGCCGGTGGTGGAGGAAAAATGGCGGGAGGAGGGTTGTATTGAGGCCTCCATCCCAGTTAAGGTGCATTCCACTAAGGTTGTGGTTGGGCATGTGAGTGAAACAAATGAGGAGGAGGTTGAGTATGGTATGGAGATGGATAAGACCATGAAGGAGGTGTAGACCAGGAAGGATGAGCACTGGGGCCCCAAGAAGGTATATGAGCGGATTGGTTGGGGCTATAATAAGCTTGGGATGTCCCTTGCATCCCCTGCTAGTAAGGTCTGGGACCATGTGGCCTCCTTTGGTTGAGGAAGTAGAGGGGTTCAGTAGCCGCCTCAGTCCCTAGGTACATGGCTTTAAATACAGGCAAGGTAGGGCATTGGTTGGTGGGGTGGTATTCCTCACAAACGAAACATACCTCTACTAAGTGCAATGAGAATTCATTCCTAGGATGCTTCCTCGTGCATCTAGGACAAAAGATGGCTAAAGCCCTCTCAGCTTCCTCTTTCTTTTGCTGAATTTGGAAAGTATCAAGTTGCATGGCAATAGTCTGTCTCATCTCACTCTTGAGGTCTTCCATCTGGTTAGCAAAATCATGCTTGGAGAAGGTGGTACTAGCTGAAAGTGGATTCCCCCTACCTCTCTTTTGGGCCGCCCTAGAATGGTTTCTAAACACGGTCTTTATGTCCTCATAAGGTAGTTGGTAGATGTCCCCTTTAGCTAGCATGTTAAGGGTGTCCAAAAGGTCTTCAGGGACTCCTCGGAGCAGAACTAGCTTCAGAGATTTCGGGTCAAATATGCACCTGGCCCATTTATAACTAAGTTGGAACCTTTCCTGTAATCTTCTAAAGACTCATCACTTCCCATAGTCATCTGAAAGATTTCTCCCTTGGTTTCCTTGGACCTACAGTAGTCCCGATATTTGGCATTGAAATCTTGCTGCATCTGAGCCCAAGTGGTGATACTGTTTCCAAGTAACCCCATGAACCAGCAGAATGCTGCGTCCTTGAGGATAGAGGGAAAGAGTTTCAATTTTTTCTCGTCCTCAGCATAGTCGTAAGTTCGACAAAGCACAACAAACTCAAATAGGAAGGTATCAGGGTCTTCAGTAGCCAAATAATGGAAGTGATGTAAAACGGAGGGACTTATGTTTTTCATTTTCATGTCTCCATTGGTCTCTCAGATAGGAAAGGCACCTTCTATTCTCTCATCTTCTCTTCTATCGTTTTGGTTGTCAGCCATGGCTTTAGATGGAGTGTTCTCTAACTCTTCTTCTGTTATAGGATCTTCATATATCTGAGGAGGTTCTCCTATAGGTTCTTCTAGCTCACTGTCAGCAGAGAAGGGAGAAGGTTGACTCAGTAATGTGGTGGGGGTGTTGGGTAGGAATTTGCCGATTTTATCTTTCTTCCTACGAGGCATGAAATGGAAAGACTTTTGATTGCTTTTGTTTTTTTTTTGCTGGTACCTGCAAAACTAAAATAGATTGAACTGCAACTAACTATCTTGCTGAAATGAAAAGGCGAAATTGAAATGAAAGTAGGAAAGGACTAATCTACTTTGTAGAATTGAAATTGCGGAATTGAAATGCTAAGCTATGCTTGCAGAATTGAAATTGCGGAATTGAAATTCTCAGCTACGCTTGCAGAATTGAAATTACAGAATTGAAATGCTAATATATGAAAGTAGGAAATGTCTACTCTACTTTTGCGAAAATGAAATTGCAAAATGGAAATGAAATAAACTACTTAAGAGAAGGATGTAGGAAAAAATAGAAGAAAAAAAAAAATCACCAATACTCTGATGCATCCCCGGCAACGGCACCAAAAAGGATGGTGGGCTCCAGTATTGCAGCAATAATGTTGAAACTCCTGGGACTCCCTTCTTTACTTTTATCAACCTGGTGGTTTGTAACAAACTTGGAAGCGACGGTGCTGTATGCACAAGTACTAGCTCTTGCTGCAGCTGTCACTTGGTCAGCTGGCAAAAATCCACTAGGAGCTTAAGCCAACTTCTATGAGCTCTTAGAAGAAGCTTTTTAATTGATGGAAGAAAGCTAACTTGAAGGAAGCTAATCTATTTCCGAAAAGAGATTGAAAGCTGAAGGAAAGCGCAAACCCTAGCAAACCCTAATTCTACCAGCTAGTCCTACTGATGCAAAGAAGACAATGCAACCTACTGAAAGAGATGAAATTACTTCTATGAAGGTAAAATACATGTGTCTAGACTACCTCTATCTGAAGAAAACATATTTTTGTATTTTTGATTAAGTCGTCAGTTTCATCATGCATATGCTTTCACTGTTCTTGACTGTGCAGGGGTGGATCAATGAGGAGAAATGCTTGGAAGAGGTCGGTAAGGTTCAGAGAGGGTCTAAGGAGTCGCTAACACCCTTCCAGAGAGTTTCACACAGTTTGTCTATCAAGAAACCTCATTTATGATCTTCTACAGGAAGTCTGCAGGGGTTCTACAGGATGTTCAGGAATTTCTATATGATGTTCAGAAATTTCTACAGGATGTTTAAAAATGGGATTTTGGAGGATGCGTGAATGAGGAAAGATGCATGAGTGGATATGGAGGTAGGATAGGGGTCCGAAGTGGCCTAGGGGCTGGTGGATGGAGTGATGAGAAGGTGTAGATGGCCGAATTGGCTCAAAGAAGGCGGAAATAATGGTTGCACAAAAAGGGTAGGGTTACGTGGGCAAGAGGACAGATGTGAGACAAGGAACCTAGCTAGGAGATGGAACAGATGTCTTTGATGAAGCTTAGGTGGATGAAAGAGTGGTAGAGATGCTCTGGACTGTGTACATTCAACTGAATCAACAAAGTCTTGCAAGTAACCAAAGTCCTAGCTAATCTAATCTAGCTAACAATAAAGTGAATGAACATCAGTTTTATTTAAAGGAGAACCATATATATCAACTATGAAATGAGACATTTCAGAGATCTGAACACATAACCAACTTCTGCAAATGAAAACAATACACTAATGATTGCATGGCAAAGCAAACTAGTTTTTTTGTTTGGGACAGCATGACTACTTCAATTCCAGCCCCTGATCCAATGAGGAATAGGTGAAACCAAAAGTTTTTGTTGACCCTTTTCTGGAGCATTTTTCCCCTATTATTATCCTACCAATCTATTCTAAACATCCGAAGCAATTCTATTCATAAACAGTGACCTAGTTAATCAACAAAACTTAATCTGCCTAACAGAAATATGTTTGCAAATGCATAAAAAGGAAAACAACGGTGCACGAAGGAAAGATAATAGTACATAAAGGAGGCCCTAGGCTCTCAAGTTGGGCCCAACCCTGAGATCTACAGCTCCTATAGAAAACTCAGAGTTGATATAAAATAGGACTGCTTATCATTATCAAAAAATAATCATCAGGCAAAAGTTATGCCAAAATGGCTACAAGAGAACAAGCTGAATGTGACAGCACTGTAGTGCAAAAAATGCAATGGTTTCAAAAGTCCCTTACGAAGGCTAAGGCATTATCATTTATACACCACGAGGTCCCTAGCAGGCCTCTTAAATCTAGGGGACTTGGATGTCCAAATTGTTAGTAGACAGTCCCTTTTCCAAAATATGCTTGGCTGCCTTCAAGATCTATTTTTGGTGGCCTGTGAGCTCGGAGTTGGGGGTGAAGATCCCTAGGAAGGGCTATTTAATGTCATAGACAACCCCCCTACAAATCCTCACCTCAAGGTTGGCTGTCATCTAGCCCATGATTTCTCGGTTTTGCTCCAACATGTGTCACAAAAACCTGAAATAAGCACGTGTTAGCCACCTAGGAAGAGTGACCACCCTTATTCGTACAAATGACATAAACATACTAAAAAATAATGCATAAGCTATGAAAAATGGAAGATTGAACAAGGAATGAACAAGGATAATTAGGCAAAATGAGCCCAATAAGTTACCCAATTTGGGGCTCATCAATAGGTTGGTGCCTTTAGGCAAGTTGGTGCTTGCTAAACAAAAGAGGTTGGTTCCTCTAGGAAAGTTGGTGGTTGCTAAACAAAAGAGGTTGGTGCCTCTTGGAAAGTTGGTGTTTGCTAAACAAGAGGTTGGTGCCTCTTTGCAAGTTAGTGCTTGCTAAAACAAAGGGGGTTGGTGCCTTGAGTGAGTGGGTATTCACAAACAAATAAATTGTTGTAGTTGCTACAACCACCCTCCAAAATTTTGGCTCGCATGCAAATTTCAAACCCTACCTTGGATCTTATGATCGATCATTCCTTGGCCACTTGTTGGTAAGATGATGATCTCAAGATCCCTCCTTGATCTTAAGATTTATTTACGTTCTCATCTTTATCCAATATGTGTCAACTTTAGGCATCAAGATTATTGTTTTTCATGAAAAGGGAATGTTTTTTTGCTTCAAGGGGAAATATTGTGTATATGATTTGTTCTCATTACATAGACATATTTCACACCCACTTCACGTACCCTTGTCAAAAAGCTTGTTGCATCAAGCAGAGTATGCCTTTTATGTTATGGATGGTCTATGTTATGTCACTAAGTGTTCGTGTGTGATCATAGTCAAGCTCTATCACTATTTTCATCAGTCTCATTGATCTCACACTTACCCCATCTTCTCGAGAAATCTAGCCTAATCCAGATTTCTAGAACTACACACTTTGCTTCTGCAACCCTCAAGATTTTCCCCTTTTCTATTGGAATTGTGAAATGCGTAGAGACCCCAACCTCTCGTGGCATCCAAAATGACGTAGTCATTTCCTCCAGTATCCTTCCCCAACTGGAACCCACTATCTTCAGATACTGGGTAGTGTAGTCCCTCTGGTGCCCAGCCAACAATGATCTCCAAAAATGCACAAAGAATTCAAGCAGCCAACACTGCTCTCCATAAATGCGCAGAGTAGTCAAGGAGCCAACACTACTCTCCAGAAATGTGTAGATCAATCTGGTTGCCCTTCATTAGGAAACTACGTTGAGGTTTCCTCCTAGGATGCCATCCATAATAGTTCCTTGTCATCAGAAAATGTGTAGTATTGTCCCTCAGCTTTTTAGGCTGCACTGCACTCAAAAACTTCATAGAGGTTTCCTCCCAAGATCCCATCCCATAGTAGTGTCTTACATTCCAAAACTGTGCAATGTTGTCATAATTTCCTAGCAATGTTGCTCTCATAAATTGTTCAGAGAAGCCCCACCTTGCTCTAGAAAACTACACAAAGCAGGCCAGAAGCGTTGCTCTTAGAAATTGTGCAAAGAAGGCTTCTCAAACTTCCTCTCGAAAACTACATAGATCATCACTGCAGCAGTGACTATATATTGAGTTTGTGCAGATATTTCTCTGAGTGACTACAGGAAAAGGTGACTGTTACACAGTAATTTTTCACCATCCCTGTTACCCCTTCTCTCGCACCTTGGAGGACTTATTTCGGGACTTGTGAGAAGTGACATAACTTGAAAAAACTTGCATTGTATCCCCTTGAGTATGTACTTCATATGCCCTGAAGCCACCTTCTGCAAAATACCCATAAAAATAGCCCTTTTTCCATTGGCACTATTCCATAGTGTATCACTTGCGCCAATGGGGGATATCCTCCAAAGAGGGCGCGCTAGCTGGCGCTCTGTCTCAAAATCAAACTCGTGCCAACCTAATTGGGTAAAGTTTTTAACAAACCAACTTACGAAAGTTCTTCCTAACCTATTCATGAACTGATTCCATCTTGAGTTAGTCCAGTTGGGCTCTGAATCTCCATAGAAGGGAAGTAGTTCTCCACCTCTCATGGAAGCTTCTTAATGATAAGACCAATCCCATGAATCTTGTGGATGATCCTAACTCCTTCTCCTTTCTCTATATAAGCTTTTCCTTTTGCCTTTGACAAGCTAGTTAGTAATTCTACTCTTCAAGCCCCAAATTCTAAGTCCCAAAGTCTGAGAATTGCTAAGCTTATGCTACAAGAATCCTTCTTCATCCCCATAAGACTAAATATTAAGTGAGGAGATTCTTGTCCAAGTAACCAAGGAGAGAGAGGCTTGTTCCCCATTCCCAACAAGCTTTGCAAGGCATGTGTTGCTGATCACCGATCCAAAGGAGGATTTGACATCAGAACTATGGTTGTATTCTTCTTTGTTTATCAATAATAATAGACGAGTATCATTATGGTTCCACTCTTATTGTCTTTATAATGATGTTTGAGTTATATCCTTTCTAACTGATATATAGTTGCATCTCTTGGATTTTATGCTCATATTTGTGTTGTTCTTTGCATGTGCGGGTGTCCGTTCACAAGGATCGTGGGGATTGTGACCAGCTGGAGCGAAAGAACAGGAGTGACGACTCTTCTGCAAATACTAGCGTTGGATTCGAGGTAGGCCCTCATCATCGGTCTTTAATTTGCAATTAGGAACCTGCATGTTAGTGTTGTTTGATTGTTGCTAGACCCCATTTAGGCTAGTGGGATCGCCTCTGTCCGCAGAGGGGATTTACCTCCAAAACAATTTGGCGACTCCGCTGGGGAGTTGGCTTTTTTCCTTGTTGTTTGTTTTGTCTTGTTGTTTGATTTGTGAACTTTAGACGGAGCCTAAAGTATGGCCAGATAGCCTTCGAAACGCTATTGCCCTGCATTACCAAAGTAGATCAACGCCTCTTCAGTCCATATCCGGTTTGGTTTACAAACTTAACGGCTTGGAACTTGCCTTGTTTCTTGGTTATTTCTTGGTTTCTCCTGCTTGATTAGCTCTCTAGGTTGAATACTTGTGTTGCTTCTTGCCTCTTGGTGTACCTAAGTATTGTTGATTTGGCCTTGGCTCTTTTATTTTTATTTTTTCCATAGCAAAGGCTGGCGCTGGTTTATAGCGTTACAGTCGCACCAGTTGGCGCAAGTTGCACATTTACAACCCGCGCCAATTCCTGAAAGGCACTTGTTGCATCCTGACAGTCATGCCAGGCCTGGAAAGTTTTGAAGTTTGCTTGGCTGTGAACTTTTTGAGCTTGGTTTTTGTCCTGGGTACCCTTTTCAGACTACTTGAGTGTGTTGGAGTGTGATTTGACTGGCTTTGGTCGTTACCCTTTGGGTGTTTTTTTTCTCTATTGATTTCACATTTCTGGCCCTAGGGCACCTAGTGGCTTTGTGTGTCGAGCCTTCCTCAGGTGTTTTGGTCTTCTAGTGGTCCTGTCGACTCTTTGATTACTCCCTTGCACTTGTTTGGTGGTTGTAAATCATTTTATTGTGTTATTTGGGTGACTTGCTTCGTTTTCACTTGAATTCCGCTTTGTCTCACTTTGAGCCTAGATTACATGGCTCATTGGTGTCTTTGGGATCTTTCTCATTCTTTGGAGGTTTGATTTGTGATTTAGGAAACTGAATGTGCTTGTATTGAATAGAATTTGTTTGTTATCATTTCTCAAAGTTTGTTTAATGCATTTTTCCATCAACATAAAAAGAAAAATCTCTTTTGCTTTGTATTAGTTAATGAGAATTAAAGCTTTTTGTTTTGATTAGTGATTAGTGATCTTAAAGAAAAGTTTGTTAATTTGCATTAGCTGCATTAGGGAAGTTCTTTGTTGTTTTGTGATTGTTTCATTTGTGTGAAAGCTCTTGAACTCTCTTGTAGTTAGAATTCATCGAATGAAATGATATATTGTGGTATATAGTTTGCATTTAGGAAATTTTGAGACATTCCATACCATAAGGCCTGAAAACTAAAATATAATACAAGATCAACTTTAAAATGAACTGAATGAATCTAACAACGCATTGGAACATAATGCACACTATTTAGAGGTCTAGGCTAGAGACGTGCTCCAGCGTCGTTAAACCTAGTCACTTTTGTTTCCACTCAAGGTTGGGTGATTCCTCCTTCTGTGACTCAATAGTGGTCTAGTACAGAGTTTTTCTCCCATGTACCGCCGAGTATATGGGGAGACCCCACTAGGTTATCATCCTTTATCCATAGGAAGTCATGTCTGCCGCCTTGCGACCCGTAACGCACCGAACACAACATTCGAGAAGACTGATTGCTGTACGGAAAGTCCTTGGTTTTCATACGATTGCCAAGGTGTATATGCAGTTTTACGGATTGTCTGGAAACCTTTTGCCTAGTTCTCCAGAGTAGTCACTTTTGATCCTTTTCGGAATCCCTAAAAGAAAAGGCTCATCTGAGCATTTGTCACTTCGGGCTCATTAAACATTCAAAGGCGACTAGAGTCATCTTTTTGTCCTTTTCTTGACTCTTTAAAGATGAAAAGGTCAAGTTATGTCCTTGTGTCTTAAAATTTATTCGCCTGCGATCACATGCCCTGTTAGATTTTGTTTGTTGACCGTTTGATTGTGTGTCATGACTTTTTTTCAGCCCCATGTGTTATCACTCAGGTTGTTCCCTGCTTCCTAAAGGGAATACGGCCAAGGTAACCACTAACCAATCTTTTAGCTATAGGTTCTAGCCTACCTGCAACCAGAGAGGGCTCTCTCTTTATAATTTAGCTTAGTTGATGAATGTTTTTAGACTAGTTATGGTGTATTGTTTTGCTTGAATTTGGTGGGTTGGTGAATTCAGATAGAACTGAGATATAGATCATAGGATAGTTTGTTCCATTGGGCAATGGAGTTGAGGTATTTGTGCTGCTGAAAGTAGATTTATGAAGGAAAAATGTTGTTGCAGAGCCAGATAGGCATATGTGAAGCAATTTTATTAGATCTTTGATGAAATTATGGAATTAGTGAGTGAAAGGTAGTTAAGAATATTTCACTATGCTAACAGAGAAAAATGAAATTATTGTTTAAGAGCAATTAAGAATTCTTAAAACAATATTCACCATGACAGGATTAGTTTAGACATGAGCAATTAAGAATTCATATCCATGACTAATCTAGTAGAAAACATATTTAGAACTAGAGATTGAGCATAGGGTCTTCAAAACAAATCCTAGGCTATTCTTTTTCTCTATTTGCTAGGATTATGAAAACATAAGAATTATGGAAAACACAGAAAACACATACACAGTTCAGAGAAACTTATTGTTCCAGCAAATGACACAGGAATTCTGCAACTAAACAGAGCTATTCATTTCCTCCTTCAGACAACATAGGAACTAGAAATCTCCACCAGCAATTTGTATTATCAAAAAATGTCTCAAAATACAATAGAGCTCTTCAGAAAGAATTACATTCCAACCGACCCTCAATACGTTATCTGAGGGGATATATATACAAAAATAGGGTACAAAATATCTCAGTAGAGAGTTATTGTGCAATAAATTGCACCACCAACTCTCTTACAAAAAGTAAATGAAAACATCAATATAGCATTTAATGCTGAGATGGCCGCTATCTTTCTGTCAGACAGCTTTGACTTTATGGCTCTGGAAAGTGGGCTGTAGTTGTGTCTTTAACTCTGCGTTAATTGAGCATGTTGTCTGGGTGTGTTGGTGAGTCACCTGTACGGATGCTCCCTATGATATATGTGCTGATTTGTCTGTCGACCTGTACCGTGACTTGAAAACTTTGATTATTCTTAAAAAAGGCAAAAAGCATAGTGGCATTATCTGGGTAAAATCTCCAGCATTGCTTGCCACCAATCAGCTAGAGGTAGCTGATGCCTCCTCATTTTCACTAGTGTTTAATCTGCCTCTGTATGTTTGTAGAAGTTTGGAGGGACCTCAAACAGATGATTTATTTCATGTTCAATAAAGAACAGATTTTCTAGCTTGTCATAGAGAGACTGCCCAGAGGGAGGCCCTACTTCTTCTGTGGAGCTGTTGGATGTTGTTATCTGATTTTCAACATAATTGTTGATTCTTGTCATATACTGATTATATGACAGCAGTTGTCCTGTGCCAGTCACTAGGCTTGGCAGTCCTTTGTCCTGTAGTATAGTCATTTTTGCTCTAAATTCATCAATCTCTGCTTTCATCTCCTAACATTTCCTCTCCAGAGTTTGAGTAAAATTCGTCAAGGTCAGTACCTTTTTGGCTGTCAGGATTGTATCTATTCTGATGCTTATTTCTAGAGCTGCCAGTTCCTCTCTGGTGCAGTTATTGAGGAAATGTATCATTCTGGTGGCCTGCTCGGGCATTATTCCCAGGGTTGTCCTGGCTCTTTGTATTTCCACATGAGCCATATCTATCAGCTCAACCTGCTCAAAAATTTCCTGAATGGACCTCCATTGGTCCTGTATAGATTGGCAAATTTTGGCCCAAATAATCTTCTTTATTTCTGCTAGGGTTTTACCTAGCCGCAATTCACTTTCCAGATTTTTTACTTTGGCCTCTAAGTCCTTTATTTCTCTTTGTTTCTCTACTACTGTCCTCTTTGATTTATCATAACTGGTCTCCAGCTTGGCCAGTCTCTCCTTGGAATCATTTATTTCAGTTACCTGAGTCTCAAGCTCTTTAACAACTTTCATCAACTCCTCCATGTTGATGCTGGATTCTGCTGCTGCTGTTGCTTCTGTTGTTGCTCCTGTTGCTGATGTATCTGTGGTAGGTGCTGGAATAGCAAAAGGGGCTGTTGTTGCTTGTGTGGGAGGGGCAGGTCCAAGATTTGTTGATGTTTGAGGGGGCTGGGAGGCTGACTCCCCTTGCTTGTCCTGCAGTGCTTTCTCTAATTCTGCCTCCATTTGTAATATT
>APFE030836426.1:0-29514 GCA_000404065.3 Pinus taeda
CGCCACTTCATCCTGAGATGCAACAGATTTTAAACAACCATCTGCCGGTCTTTGACAAGCCTCAAGGGCTTCCACCCTCGCGAGGGGAACATGAGCATAGCATCACCTTGGTTCCAGGGGCCCAACCCCTAAATGTGCGCCCATACAGATATCCGTTCACCCAAAAGAACGAAATAGAAAAAATCATCAAGGAACTTTTGGAAGCAGGGGTCATTCATCCCAGCATCAGTCCTTATTCATCCCCAGTGGTTATGGTGCTCAAAAAAGATGGGGAGTGGCGGATGTGTCCTGACTTCAGGGCCCTCAATAAGCTGACAGTCAAAGATAAATTTCCCATTTCGGTGGTTGATGATTTGCTGGATGAACTCAACGGGGCTCAATTTTTCACGAAGTTGGATCTTCGCTCAGGTTACCACCAGATCCGCATGAAGGAAGTCGACATACCCAAGACTGCTTTCAGAACTCATGAAGGCCACTATGAATTCCTAGTCATGCCATTTGGTCTTTGTAATGCCCCCTCTACTTTTTCAGAGCCTTATGAACCACATTCTCAAACCATATCTCAGGAAATTGTCCTTGTCTTCTTCGATGACATCCTCATCTATAGTTGCACTTGGTCAGCACATCTTCAGCATGTAGATCTACTCTTGCAACTGCTCCACAAGCAGGAATTATTTGTGATGATGTCCAAGTGTTCATTTGGCATGGCAGAGGTAGAGTATTTGGGCCACATTGTGGGGTGTGAGGGTGTCAAGGTGGACCCCAAAAGATCCAAGCAATGCAGGAATGGCCTCAACCTAAGACCTTGAAGAGCTTACGAGGATTTTTGGGTCTCACAAGCTATTATCATAAATTTGTCCGCAACTATGGTCGCATAGCAAAGCCCCTCACCCAACTCCTAAAGAAAAATTCCTTCTTCTGGAATGAGGAAGCACAACAGGCCTTTACAGCTCTAAAAAATGCCATGTGTTCCACTCCAGTTTTAGAACTACCTGACTTCACCAAATATTTCGTCATTGAATGTGATGCTTCAGGGACAGGTATTGGGGCAGTTTTAATGCAGGAAGGGAGACCGTTGGCCTTCACAAGCCAGAAACTCAGTGGGAAGAATCAGGGCCAATCTACATACGAGAAGGAAATGATGGTCATCTTACATGCAGTCGACACCTGGCGACCTTATTTATGGGGGCGACATTTCCAAATCCGCACAGATCCTCACAGTCTTAAATATTTTTTGGAGCAATTCCTATCCTACCCACAACAAAATAAATGGCTAGCAAAAATGTTGGGATATGATTATGAGATCATTTACAAGAAAGGGAAAGACAATAGTGTAGCAGATGCATTATCTCGCCAATTTGAGGAGGAAAGTACCTTGCTAGCTATTTCCCTCCCCATTCCAGAATGGATTGAAAAGAGCTCGCGAGGAATGGTTTTCACACCCCGAGGCTCTCCCCAACTATTTCTCAATTACAGGAGATTCCAAATTCCACAAAGGGCTACTCGTGCAGGATGATATTCTTCGCTACAAGGACAGAGTCGTAATATCACCAACATTCCACCTTCAAAGTCGCATTTTGGCAGAGATGCACTCATCTCCCATTGCAGGACATTCGGGCTTTCAGAAGACGTATGCTCGCACTAGAAGATCATTTTTTTGGAAAGGCATGAAAAAGGACATCCTTACCTTCATAATCGAATGTGAGGTCTGTCAACGCCACAAAGGGGAAACAGCCAACACACCAGGCACATTACAACCATTGCCCATTCCGGCATCAATTTGGACAGAAGTTTCTATGGATTTTATTACAGGTCTTCCAAAGTCAGGGAACAAGTCAGTCATCATGGTGGTTGTGGACCGATTGTCGAAGTATGCTCATTTCAGTGCTCTCCCCCACCCGTTTACACCCACCTTGGTTGCTCAAACTTTCATGGATCAGATCTTCAAATTGCATGGCATGCCCATTTCTATTGTGTCCGACCACGACCCGATCTTCACCAGCAATTTTTGGCAGGAACTCTTCAGAATACAAGGCACTCAACTAAAACTCAGTACTTCCTACCATCCACAAACAGATGGTCAAACTGAAGCAGCCAACAAATGTCTAGAAACCTACCTTAGGTGTTTTACTTCAAAAAAACAACACCTTTGGGTACAGTGGCTACCTCTGGCAGAATGGTGGTATAACACCAACTATCATGCCACCACCAAAATGACTCCCTATGAAGCAGTATATGGTCAACTCCCGCCTTCACCTACTTCATATCTCAAGGGCTGCTCAAAATTCCAAGCAGTGGATCAACTCCTACAACACCGCGCAACTATGCTCGCCCATCTTCGAGAGAATCTTCATCAAGCTCAGAACCGCATGAAGCAACAGGTAGACCAGCATCGCTCAGAGCGCCAATTTCAAGAAGGGGATCAGGTCTTTTTACAGGTCCAACCATATAAGCAAACATCACTCAAAGGAAAGGGATGTCAGAAACTCTCTCCCAAATTCTACGGACCATATCAAGTACTTCAACGCATTGGAGAAGTGGCCTACAAGTTGGCTTTGCCACCTACTGCAAAAATCCATCCAGTTTTTCATGTCTCATGCCTCAAGAAAGTGATGGGGAATAATTGCAGAATTCAGACTAGTCTACCGGAATTGGACGGAGAAGGATCCATCTGGCTTCAACCGGAACAGGTTCTCGAAACATGAGTCAAGCAACTGCGCGGCCACATGATTAAGGAAGTCCTAGTCAAATGGAAAGACACCTCTCCAGAAGATGCAACTTGGGAGCCAGCCATTATTCTGCAGCAGTTTCCGCAGCTTCATCCTTGAGGACAAGGGTAGGCTTAAGGGGGTGGGCATGTTAGGGTCCCACCCTAACCCCCTTATGTATGTAATGGGACCACGTCATAGTTAAGAGTAAATAAAGCCCATATTAATAATTGTAAGTGGTTAATCCGCAATTAATAAAGGAACCACAGTTAGTTACAAATGGGCCGTAGTATTAGATAGATGGTATTAGTAATAAGCGGTATTGACCCGTGGTATTACTCGCAGGATTCATATATAAAGGATAGTAACTCCCTGCGAGGAGCATCGTGTCTTATTTTTGTAATCGAGCTCTGCTCTATTGGAGGTTGCCCCCTCGAAGAGGCAAGTGAACATTACTCTCTGAATAATAAAGTCATTGCCATTTTTTGTTATCGGTCTCTTTTCTTCGCATATTCTATATTTTGGTATCCTTTGTAGGTTAAGAAGCATAACATATTCCCATTAGAGGGCTTCCTTGATTGGTAGATTCAGGAATTGTTGCCATTAGTCTCAAACGAAGATCTACTAAGGAGTATATCCACAAGAAGGGTTTTGTTCTATGCTCAATTAATTGATTTTAGAAATTAAAGGCACAAGAAAAGAGGGGTAACTAGGAAAAAGGGTTACCAAGCAACCATGAATTGCAATATACACCTTGGCGAACTAAGGACTTAACATATGACAACTAGTCTCCCTAAATTTGGTGTTTGGTGTATCATGGTATACAAGGTGGCAGACTCAGTTACCTATGGATGGATAGCAACCTATAAGGGACTCCCAAAATATACTCGACAGTATGTGGGAGTGCAGTCCATAGTAGTTTTGGCTAATGCGTAACTGTTTGATGAGAGCATTCCCATATACTTTTCATGTGTGGAGCGCCATCCAATATACCCGAGGGTATGTGGAGAATGATCGTCTACACTTACGTATGTGGAACGAGATTTCACCCCTAGGATGAAATGCTGGAAAGCAAAGACAACTCCTATATTTTATGACACCAAACACATCTCTAGCTTAGACCTCTATGTGTTTCATCAAGTTTCAAATGCTCCTTAGGTTAATTGAGTAACTTTTAAGTTGATCTTATTAAGTTTCAGTTTCAAGGCTCAAAACTTGATGTCACCTAAACAAACCTATTATGCAACAAGTATAATGAAAATAACTCTTTTCATTTTCAATGAAATCTATCTAGTGTAGGGAAGACGTGCAAACAATGATGCAACAATCAAATATGCATCCAACGAGAGCTTCCTAACTAGATATTTCAATTTCACTATTCCAATTCAATTCAAAGGATTAAAATATGTCAAACCATGCAATGTAATCTATGCATGAATCCCCTTCAAACTATGCAAATGTAATTTATGCACAATTTCCTTTCCATCTATGAAAATGAGAATTATAACTATGAAAATGTGATCTATGCAGGAGTCCAAAACAAGCACAAGAGGATTCCAATGAAACCAAGTGTAATATGAGATTTCATGAACAGAGGACTCAAACTGAAATTGGGTGAAAGTTTCAAAAATCAAAAGAGATGTCACTCAAAGGTGATTAAGACTCATACACAATCTAGCCCCCCCACCCAGTGATTGAGGGGTTTTTTTTTTTCAAAAATGAAAGAAAAAAATATGCAATTTGACACTAGGGAATTCCAATTTCACACAAACCCTAGATGCAAATGAAAATATTTTTCTTTTCAACACACTTAATTTTTGAAATGAATAAAACTAAGCTGCAAATGTTCAATTACTGATTCAATTTCACTTTTTTAGAATGAGGACTAAAAAAAATATCATCTAAGTGATCAACAACCAAACAAAATCAAATTTTAAGTGCCCAAATGATAAGAACAAAGAAAAATCAAAACCAATTCTTACCAAAGGAAAACAACACAAATGAAAACCAAATGGAGGCTTTAGAAACACCACAAGGCACTCAAGGCTCAGGTAAGTTCAGCTGGAACTAGACTGACCAAAAAGAGGCTCAAGAACCAAGGCAAAATTTGTGCAAAAACAAGGGCCAACATTGGTGTAGAAGAGGCACTAGTGCATTGAAATGCTAGCACTGAGTGGGCCTCGGTGAGGTGCAACACTTTTCAGGGGAACTGGGGGAGCGTTGGGCCTGGGAAAGAGGATTCCAACATAAAAATTGCAAAAAAGGCTCAATGAAATCACTTCCTAGGTCTGTTCTTAGTTGGATGATATGAAAAAGGTCTACCAAGGAGGTAATCAAACACAATGGACAAGGAAACCACCAAGATAATACTCCATTCCCCAGTATGGTCGCTAATTCGTTATAGAGGATTTATGATTATGGATAAAAGTATCTCCCCTAGGTCGGTGGCTAACGTAGAACAATAGAGAGACAAGGAACACAATTCTTTTCCTTAACGTAAATAGATGACAGAGAGAGGCCTACCTAGAATCCTTCACACACTTCCCTCCTTCTTTAGCTTAGAAGCTTCAATTCCAGCTATGGATGCCAAAATTAGAAATTGCATAGTCAGATAAAACAAGCTAAGAAACTACAAGATCTATGTAGTAATCATCTAAGTACTTCATTCGATAAATCAACATGGTACTGAAATATATAGGAAATCAATGAATTCTTTGCATTAATATAAATGGAAGGAGATTACAACCATAAGCAGCAGTTGATCTTGTAGAAGATATCCTCCAAGTTGTCGACATGTACCTTCCTTGTCACAACATGCACCTCGAATCAACCTAAATGCATGAAATAATAACCACTCACCATAGTAGCATAAGGGCAGAATCACTCTCCAAAATCCAAACCCCAACCACATAAAAGGTTGGGAATAAATAGAGAAGTAGGGTAAGTTAGGAGTTCTTATCAAATTACCAATCTAAGGTTTGAGATCCACCCTTGATGGAGGGATAGGATCAAAAGATAAGTGGTGAAAAATCCAAAGTATGGAAGGATAGGATCCAAATGTTTTATCCAAGGTAAGTAGTGGAAACAAGATTTGGAAAATCCTAGAAGGGGAAGCTTCTAAAATCTTGATCATTCTCTCGGATTTCTAGAACCAACGCAATTGCAAAGGGGGGAAACCTACTGGTGACTAATGTAGGCAACAGTGGAGCAACTTGTACTTGATCGCACCACACTAGGATTACATGGAGCATTGATCCTCAAACTAGCTCAGATGATGCAGTTTAGGGGTGAAACTTTGGGTGATCAAGGGAGCATGCTTAGGATTTTATGCAAGATGGTGACAAGGAGGGAATAAGAAGTTGATTGATCTGATTAGGAGGCTCATTGATTAGATGTGAAAAAATGGCCTATAACGATCATAGCAGTGACAAACGATCCCAACTACAAACTTGACAAAACCCAAATTTCCCAGAGGGGGGTTAAACCCCAATGCCCACAGGTTGAGGGAAGACTATTTTCTAGACGAGAGTTTTAGAGATGTAAATACCAAAACATGACAACTCCATGAAATATAAACTAACACCCAAAACAATTTGACTACCCAGTAGAAAATTGAAGCAACGCTTGGTTATCCCTTGTAAAATGCCCATCAGATAATACCAACCCATAACCATAAAGAGCTTATCAATAACCAACTTAAAAATACCGCTAAGGGAATAGAATGCTAGATGGCTATGACAAACTCTTATTAATACAATTTCATATAGAAGTGCCATATGGGTTTCAACAGACTGAACCTTCATCCAGAAATAGACATGACAATCCTCCTATGAAACATACATTATCAATACGACAATGAATGCGACTTGACCCATACCAACATAAAAATTAGGAATTACAATTACATACCCTGAGGAGATAACAAGTCATCGAATTCCTCACTTCTAAGCTTGACTAAAAGGAATGACCTACGTCCCTTGGTCTCTAGATCAAGCTCAAAGCCACATCATACTAGAGAATAAATCATTTAGTGTAGATAGCCCTCAAAGAACCACAGTTTCCCACACTATACCAAAAGTTTTAGGAGGATACCAAATTGTGTCTATGCTCTAAAATGGAGTAGTTATGAACTTAATTGTGTTAATGCAATTCCATGTGAGGGGTGGCCATGACACCCTATCCTTACTATTTTGCATCATGGGGGATTACAGTGACCTGAATCCCACTACCCATATTTGTCGTGCACTCATCTTGATTGAGGGGTGTTTTGAGCATTATCTTTTACAAAACTTTTTTCATCTAATAAATTAATTAAAAACTATTTGTTTATTTGTTTTAAAAAAACATTTTAATAAAATAATATAACTATTAAGATAAAAAATGATTAAATAATATATATATGTATATGTATACGTATACGTATACATATATGTATATATATATATATATATATATATATTATATATATATATATATATATATATATACATATACATATACACACACACACATACATACATACATACATACATACATACATATATAATAGTGGTATTTGTAAGTTAGGTATTGTTGAGCATGTCATCTATAAAAAAACACACACACACACACACACACACACACACACACACACACACATATATATATTATATATATATATATATATATATATATACAGAGAGAGAGAGAGAGATGTTGTTTTTTTGTAGATGACATGCTCAACAATACCTAACTTACAAATACCACTATGGAAATACAATGTTAGATGGCTATGAAAAATGCTTATTAATACAGTTCCATACAGAAGTACCATATGGGTTTCAACAGAACAAACCTTTGTCCAGAAATAGACAAGACAATCCTCCTATAAAAAATACATTATCAATACGATAATGAACTCAACTTGACCCATACCAGCATAAAACTTAGGAATTACAATTACGTACCCTGAAGAAAGCACGAGTCATTGAACTCCTCGCTTCTGAGCTGGACTGGAAGGAACGACCTGCATCCCTTAGTCTCTAGATTGAGCTCTAATTCAAATCATACTGGAGAATAACTCATCTAATATAGATAGCCCTCAAAGAACCACAATTGCCCAGATTTTACCAAAAGTTTTAGGAGGATACCAAATTGTGTCTATGCTCTAGGCTGGAGTAGTTATCAACTTAATTGTATTAGTGCAATTGCATGTGAGGGGTGGCCATGACACCTTGTCTTTACTATTTCGCATCATGGTGGATTACAGTGACCTGAATCCTACTACCCCTCTCTGTCCTACACTCACCTTGATCAGGAGGTGTTTTGAGTATTACCTTTTATAAAAGTTCTTTCATCTAATAAATTAATTAAAAACTATTTTTATTTGTTAAAAAAAACATTTTAATAAAATAATATAATTATTATGATAAAAAATGATTATATATATATATATTATAATTATATAAAAAATGATTATATAATTATATATACACGACATGCTCAACATAGTATGGATATTCACAAATTCTTTTTTCTTTTGATTCTTAAAAGTATTTTATTTTATTTTTTATAAAAATGAGAATCGTGGATGGGACTTGCTAGTGTAAATAGGTTCAATTAATGATTAAGTTGGTATTCATTGATAAGCACAATGCATTAGTAGAAAAATCAAGTCAAGCTTGATTATTTGTTGCCTACTAAGTAAACAAGGAAGTTGTCTTTATTATACCTTTATGTATTTCAATATTTTGAAGTAAAAATGGCTAAGTCAAATGTGTAATAACCAAATTAAGTAATGTTATAGCTAAATAATAACTTCATTAATTTTCAAAATTTCATAAAATCATGAGTCTTTTACTATTTTTTTCTTATTCTCCTTCATTTTAGGGTTATTTTTCTTTCTGTTTACTTTAGTTTTATACTTTTATTTGGATTTATTTATACTTTTCCAAGCAAAATTTTATGTCATTAAATTTCATTATCAAAATTTAATCAGATCAGAAACAACAAACATGTTTCAACTATTCAAATTTTTTTATTAACGAGACTTAATTCTAGAAAACATTATTATATCGATAAGTTTGATTAAACAAGATTTGATATTTTAAACATTTTACTTTGCATCTGAATCTGGGATATCCACAAATGGGTTGTGTTTTAATACTGTAGATAAAAAACATTCTTATCCATACTCCACTTTCATTTCAATCTTGTTATTTCATAAGGTATTCAGGGCATTCATAAGTTTATTATTTTGTTTGTGATTATAGTTGGATACTTGGATGCCTTTTTCATAAAACTTAACATAAATGCAAAAGTCAATTATTTAAATAATGAAATATTCATATATCAAATTTTGATTTAAAAGATATTTATATCCAGAATGAAATTATATGTGCATGTTAAAATGTTCTTAACGCCCTGATTCCAGATATCCAAAACTAATGGACACATCCACATGTTCAGATACATTTTGATAGCAATTTTGGAGAACATATTTAAATCCAAATGAGTTTATAAGCACTCATCATAGCTAACATCTAAATACTAGATACCTTGGATACATTTTACAATAATACTTAATGAATAGGTAAAAACACATTATTTAATAATAAAATCATTTCTTTATCAGGCTTCATTCAAAAAGCATTTCGATCTAGAATAAAGGTGTAACACCTTTGATCAACCCCTATAATGTAAATAACATGTACATTCAAAACTAAGTTGGTGAACTGAAAACAATTAAATAGGTTGATGAGCTGAGGACAACTTTTGAGGGTTGTGGTGCCCAAATTCATGTGTGTATATTTTTTATGGGGGTTGTTGTACCCATGTATGTGAATGTGTTGTGTTTTTTATGGGGGTTGTTGTACCCATGTTATAACACATGCATATTAATAAAATAAAATGGTTGGAGACTTATGAAGGCAATGGAACTCTTGGAACTCACATGACTATTGGTTCGAGGTTCATGGGTTTGGTACCTTGGTTGTGTGAGGCCTAGAAGGTTACCTAGAAGGCTTGTGATGGTAGTGGAACTCCAGGAAGCCACATGACCTTATTGTTTGAGGTTTTTGGGCTTGGTACTTTGTCTGTGTGAGGCCTAGAAGGCCCGTCGGGGCCATGGAACTCTCGGAAGCCATAAAACTGCTGGTTGGAGGTTGTCGGGCTTGGTACCTTGGCTGATGATTGTTGGTACTGAGCTTGTACCAAATTTTAAGTGATTTTATGCCCATGTAGGCAAATCCCCAGCTCACAGTGAATTGTTATTAAAAGTAAGTAAACAACATGATCTATGGTTGGCTTGAATGTCATAGGCTTGTAACTAGTTGGATTCAATTAAAATATAAGTTTTATAATTTTGTATATAATTTTTTTCTACTACAAATAATTCATATATTGTTTTTATTCACATACGATTGTTAAATTAAATGCTTTTTTTGCATATGTGTTTCATGTTAGCATGCACATGCCATATTCCCAAAATAAGGGGAAATTCTCCTAACACAAGTTACTAGGGGTAACTAGCACTAGATTGGGTGTCATGAGAGGTAGGAATCAATTGATAGCTAGTCAAGGTATGATACAAGTGGTATCAAATCCCAAGATATAGCACTAGGCTTGTGTGGGTTTAACAAAGGTATGATGGATATAGGTTGCAGGAGAATTGCTTGATAAAACATTGTTGGGTAGATTCCTTCCATATACTTGTCAGAATGCCCCAAGTGGAACTGTAGATTTTTTTTAGGAAATTGGAGGAAATTTTGAAGAATTGTTGTAGAAGACATCATAGGTTGCCAAAAATGGCCAAGGATGGGGCCAATCATGGAATACTTTTGGAAAAATTGGAAAAAACCTCAAATTCTCGATAATCGCATGTAAGTTTTATGCAATTTGGTGAAAAGGGGGTCAAAGTGAAAGTTAGAGGGGAGATAGTCATTGATCTTTGACAACATGACTTGATTTGACATTTGAGATCAACTGTATAAGCTTCCCTCAAGGCTAAATTCTAATGGGAAGGAAAATAATACTGTCAATATACTTCGGTGGTTTTGTTCCCTACTCAAGGTAGGTTAGAGCCCCTTTCCAATATGGCAAAAGCACTCTCATTGGCCTTGCATACATGGAAGGGGGTTCCACCATTTTTACCAGGAATGTTGGCTTAAATGACAAGTTTTTAGTGAGAAGAAATCTATACAACACAAGATCTAATGGTTGAAGTTGATTGTGCCCCCCCCCGCCCCCCATGGTTGAATTTAACAAGGAAGGGGGAGTTGTAGTGGAAAGTTATGCCCTATGGATAGTTTTATATCAATGGTTGACCACTATAGATTGATGATCAAGATCAACTAGTGGCATGGGTGCAAGAGATATAGATAAAAAACCAAAAATTGATATAATTTCTTCTAATTCTGGTGGAGTTCCTTCTGCTTCCTACAGTAGAGTATTAGTCATCTATTTCTAGACAGTTTCTTCATAAGTTTCCATTTTTACCTAAAATCATGATGTTTTCCTTCTAAATCATCCCAACCCTTGTTAGCACAAACAAATTTCACAACAAAGCTTCTTTTCCACTATCAGAACCGTAACTCCATAGGAATTACAAAATACACTATCGAAGGGGTTTTAAATGGATTTAACACTATTGTATGTAAAATACACTATCGGTGTTTTTAACACTACTATAGTGCATTTACCCATGGAAATACACTATCGGCAGTTATAAACGGTCGTAGTGCTAATTCCCGAGAATTACACTATCGACAGGTTTTACAAAGGGAAATATCAGTACCCAAAGATACACTACCGGTGCAAGTTTTCAAATAAATGCGCTATACGCAAATAAAAATATCTCCCCTTGCAATGCTTCTTCCCGATGCAGCAACACATAATGTTATCAGAAATCGCAATTGACAATTTCAACGCCTCTTGCCAAATTCCTCCCGCTTGGCTCTTGTGATTTGATAAGCCACGCAGACCTCACAACTTATGCATCATCCTCTATAATATTTTGGGTCCAAGCTATCGAAGTTTCAGACTTCGATGATTCCAAAGGTCCTTCCCGCTCCACTGTGGTTCTGCGATGTGATTATGGTTTGGACACGATATGGGTATGAGCCAGATTTAATAAGATTTCAGGTCTGGAACTTCATTCTGGTTAAGTCTTTTCATGGTTTTTCTGTCTAAAACAGAGTTTTCGCTTGGAAAATTCAACCATGCTTATAAAGGAAACGTGGCATGCCGATATAAGGAAAAAACCACACCAACAAACTTAAATCAAGTATTAATAGGAAAACAAGGCTGAATCACCATTAATAAGGTTCAAAAGAAAAGAACTGCAACCAAATACACATACAAATACCAGTTAACAACAAACACAGTTCTGATGTACATAAACGCTTTCAGAGGTCACCACGCCTCTGGGATCGACCAATACATAGAGAAAAACCACCTTTCCTTTGGAAAATATGTGATAAAGGCCTGTAGTCCAAATCCCATTACAATTTCACTAAATTTATATATATATACTGGTTCGTTTAACAACCACCTTCCTAAAACAGAGGCTTAATTAAATAAAACTATCAGTTCTACGAGACATGCTCCCCGAGAACCTCCATTATGCCTAACTAATCCTATCTGTTCAACGAGGACATCTCCTCGATAACCTCCACTATGCCTTAACTATTTAGCATTTATTACATCATGATTTATTCCTAGATTCTGTCTCTAGTCTAAACTAGAAAAACATGGAAATTGATGGCTAAATGATCCCACTCCTTTACTTGTAAATTTTTTTGTATTTTTGGAATAAGTTTGAAGATTTTCCCTCCAAGTCTCATGCTCCTAATCAAACTCCTAAAGAAAAAATTCTTCATGGGCTCCTATCCATGAGCTCTTCTACAAAACTACCTAGCTTCTGTAGCATGCTTTCTGTTACCCAATTAGCTTCAGCAGTTGGCTGATCCTTCTATTTTACCAAATACTGAAAGTACTCCTCTCCTTTGGTCTTCTTTTCCACATCAGATCTTGGTTTTGGCCAAAAATAAAATCTATTCAACTGTTCATAAGTCTTCTCTACGCTAAAATGTCCTCCAAGTCCTCCACTATGTTTCTCTTTGATTAAATTCTTTCTCATAGAAAAATTTGGTATGCACAGCTGATTTCTTTTAAACAACAATCCATCTTGTCAGAATTAATCCAACCATTTACTCCTATCCATCAAAACAGGATTCTTACAAGCTTCAAATGCCTCTTTAAAATACGAATCTGTCTCATATAATTCTTTAAGAAAATCAAAACCCAACACTTGAATTTGACTTTCTTGAAGTAATATATTTCTCCTACTTAAGGCATCTGTAACTTTATTTGATCGGCCATTTATATGTTTCAAAACAAAATGAAAACCTTGAAGATACTCTACCCATTTAGCATGTTTCTAGCTAATCTTTGGCTATTACAAAATATATTGTAGTGCATGGTTATCTGAAGAAAGGATGAATTCCTTTGACATTAGATAATTCCTCCATTTCTTTAATGATTTCACAACTGTGTAGAACTCCTTATCATAAGAAGAATACTTATTTTTGGAATCATTCAGCTTTTCACTAAAATAAGCTATAGGTCTGTCTTCCTGACTTAAAACACCTCTAATTGCTTCTCGGATGGCATCACACTTCACTTGGAAAGGCTTACTAAAACCAGGTAGAACCAAAATAGGCTTTTCAATGATTTTATTCTTCAATAACTGGAAAAAAAAATTCTACTTCAGTAGTCCATATAAATGGTTGTTTATCCTTCTTTATGGTCTCAATAATAGGTGCATTGATCTTACTAAAATTCTTTATGAATTTTCTATAAAAACTAGCAAGACCATGAAAACTTATTACCTCGAAGATACTTTTAGGTGAAGGTCACTCCATGATTGCCTTGATATTCTCTGGATCCATCTTCAACCCTTCAATAGAAATAACAAAACCTAGGTACACTAGTTCTTCTTTCATGAATGAACACTTTTTCAAATTCAACGATAATTTCTCTTGTTAAAGCCTTTGTAAGACATAATTAGATGTCTCATGTGCTCCTCCTTAGACCTGCTATAAACTAATATATCGTCCAGATATAGCATTACAAATTTACCAATGAATTCTTTAAGAACTTCATTCATAAGTCTCATAAATTTACTCGGGGAATTTGACAACCCAAAAGGCATTACTCTCCATGTTGGCATTATGACACAGGTGTTGTCCTTGATGGCAACTCACTCAGAATTATGATACAGGTGTTGTCCTTGATGGCAACTCACTCAGATGACAGATTATAGTGCAATAGGTCAAGAGAGAGGTATATGTAGGTTAACCTTGATGAAAGTGCTTATACACGCAGGTTAGTAGAAGAAAAGAGGTGTATACATACACATGCAGGTTCACAGAAGGAAAGGCACACACATTGGAAAACTAAATTTTGGTCCGTGGTACTTGTTCCATGGTATTTTGGTATTGGTCCATGGTATTTGGTCCAAAGTGTTGACCCCAGGTATTGAGTCCAAGGTATTGGTTCTACAGCATTTTGGACCATGGTATTGAGAGAGGCCTAAATCTATATAAGGAGAAGATCATTAGGCCAAGAGTGGCAAGTGTGCAAGTGATGAATATCTGATGAAGTGTGAGATCTAGTATGCTGGTTATGGGTTTGTGATATTTTGCTTGATCTAAACCAAGGAGGCACCTATGTGGTTGATAAAGGTTGATGGACCGGGATCATGAAAACTGAAATTCATTATCATTATATGGTATGATCATGAATAGGTCTGAATACTTAAGAATGTCTTATCCTTTATATCTTATGTTCTGGGTATATCTAAAGTTAAAAATTGCAGCGAAGGTATAAGTAATTATTTTCAGATCTGTACACGGGTTCTCTCTAGTGAAAGGGCGTATACACGCCGGTTCGACACAGTCAAGTAGCGTGTACATTATGAGATTTGATATTTCAGATTGCTATTGGTTCTAGTGGTTGTTGTAGATTTCTGGGCTCTAGTCTGTGTTCTGGTGACTATGTTTTGATGACAGGGTTTCAGTGATTTAGTTGTTGGGTGATTCAGAGTTAATGATTGTATTGTAGTGGTGATTGTTTTGTATTTATGGATCCAGTCTGAAAATTTATGAAACATGGTCACTGGAAGAAAAGAGAAGGTTGTAGCATTCTGTAGGGAAACACCTATGTACTAGTACATCAGCTAGTACAAGAGCTAAGGGGGTTATAGCTCCCTTTCAGGACAAGCTGGAGAATGAGAGAAGGTTGCAGCCTTCTGCAGGTAGAAGCCTGCATACTGGTATAAGACTTCACCAGTATAGAAATATTGTAATTTTCTTATTAAAGGAAGATAGAGACGAATTGCAGCAGGTGGTTTTCACCCACATTAGGTTTCCGCCTTATATCATGATGTTCCTGTGTGCTTAGTATGTGTGATGATCTAGTCTATTTTACTGCACCTGTTTACTATTCATATGGTTAATAATGTTCTAATGTACTCATTGAAGATCAACTAACTGAATCATAAGTTTACTGGATATACGCTAATTGCATTAAACATAGTTGCGTATACACACGGGTATCCTTAACTGAAGTAGCGTATATGAATCTGATAATGAAAATGAAAATATTATTGATTTGATAATACTAATTCACCCACCCCTCTCGGTATTATTTCTAACACTCCACTCATACGATCCCTCATTTGTCTGAAGGCAGTTTTCCACTCATGCCCTTCTCTTATCCTTATCTGATGATACCCACTTTTAATATCTAGCTTTAAAAAATACTTTTCTCCACTCAAGCAATCCATTAAATCTTCAATCATAGGTAAAGGAAATCTATACCTGATTGTGATTTTATTGATGGTTCTTGAATCTGTACACATTCTCCAGCCTCCATCTTTCTTTGGACTTAGCAGTGTTGGTACTGCACAAGGACTCAAGCTTTCTCTGATCAGCCCTTTGTCAAGTAGTTCTGCACCTACTTCCTGACTTCTTCATTTCTGTAGGAGTCATTCTATAAGCTTATTTGTTAGGTAGACTTGCTCCAGGTATCAAATCTATATGACGGCTATTCTTCTAAGGGATGGCAACTCATTCGGTAAATCATCAACAATGATATCACAATAGTTGTCCAACATTTCTTAAATTTCAATGGGTAAATCAGATACTTTAGTGGAAGTCATTATTGCCTCGGGCTTTCAAATTACAACAAAATTTACCTCATTCTCTTCGATTTGTTGCAAGTATTCCTTTCCTCCCAGTAACAGAGTTTTTGGATCAATCTTCTATCCTGATGCATCTTCTTCTTTCATAGGAAGCAATGTATGATTGCCACCATCTTTACCAAACTTGTAAGTGTTTATTTTTCCATCATTCATAGCTCCTCTATCATATTGCCAAGATCTTCCAAGAAATATGTGACGCACATCCATTGGCATCAGATCATATACAATTTTGTCCTTATATTTTCCCAACTGCAACTCAACTTCACACTGTTCATTCATTAACAGTTGATGTCCCTTTTGTAACCATGACACCTTGTAGGCTATTGGATGTTTCATTGTCTTCAACTTCAATTTCTCCACCACTTCTATAGAGACCAATTTATCAGCGTTGCCACTATAAATGATCATATGACAACATTTCCCTTAAACCTTACAGACTGTTCTAAACAAGGTCATTCTTTGTGATGTTTCAGCTATCTCCTTTGCTGGCTTGAGCAAAACTTTATTAATTACCAAATATTCTCCTCTCTCTGGTATATTTTCCTCTTCTACATCTGCCGGTACTGTTGCTTCTCCCTCAACTGGAGCAACAATTGCATTCCTCTGGCTTGTTCCCACATTCTCTGGGCACTCAAAAGCTCTGTGTCCCAATTTGTTACATCTGTAACATCTTACTTCTCTTCCTCTTCCTCTTCCTCCTCTTTCTCTAGAAATACTCCCTCTGCCACTTGCATCACCATGTTGGGTTGAGCCGCTGCTAGCTCCATTTTTAGGTGTTGTAGATCTTCCTCTACCACCTTGAATTCCCCTTCCTCGGAAAGTACCTCTCCCTCTGGAAGATTGCTTCCTCATGAGTTTTTCTTCAGCTTTTAGTACCATTTGATAAGCTTCCTCTACTGTTTTAGGAGACAGTATACTTATCTCATCTTGAATGTCCATCCTAAGACCATTCACATATCTAGCCACCTTCTCTTTTGTATCTTGAGTTTCTCCAACTCTTATGCTTACCTTGTAGAATTCTTCTGTGTATTCTTTCACATTCATAGACCTCTGTCTAAGATTTTGCATCTGTCTAAACAAGGTTTGATGATAATTACTTGGTCAAAACTTACCTCTTAGCTTTGCTACCATCTTGCTCCAATTTTTGATTGGTTTCTTGCCAAGTCTCTTGCTTTCTTCCTGCACACCATCCCACCAAAGCATTGCATGGCCTTTTAGCTTGGTGAAAACAAACTTTACTTTCTTCTCATCTTCTATTTCTTCATAGTCAAAAAATTTCTCCATTTCATTAATCCAGTCTATCAATTCTTCTGATTCAGTCCCCCTTCAAACATTGAAACCTCAGTCTTTGGCCAAGTTGTTGATCTCAATACTAACTGGAGGAATCTCATCTCAGGAGAAACTGCTGCAACTTCCTCCTCTCCTTCAGCTTCAACCTCAGGCTCACTAACATTCCCATCATCTATATTTCTCCCTGTTGTTAATGCCTCTAATCTCGCTTGCATCTGTTGCACAGCTTCCATCACTTTAGCGTTTGAAACAGGCCATCCTCTTCTACCACATCCTCCTCCAACTCTGAAAGCCATATTAACTTTCCTTCTTCCACTTCTGAGATTCAATTCAGTGTCAAAACCTAGCTCTCATACCACTAATGGTGGCCTAAGTGTAGGCGATATAGAAAAACAACCAAAACCTGATATGATTTCTTCTAATTTTGGTGGAGTTCCTTTTGCTTCTTGCACTGGAGTATTAGTCATATATTTCTAGACAAATTGTCCATAATTTTCCTTTCTTCCCTAAAATCATCACGTTTTCCTTCTAAATCACCCAAAACCTTGTTAGTGAGAACAAATTTCACAATAAAGCTTCTTTTCCACTATCGGAACCGTAATTCCATAGGAATTACAAAATACATTATCGGAGGGGTTTTGAATGGATTTAACACTATTGTGTGTAAAATACACTATCGGTACTTACCCATGGAAATACACTATCGGAAGTTATAAATGATCGTAGTGCTAATTCCCAAGAATTACACTATCAGCGGGTTTTACAAAGGGAAATATTAATACCCAAAGATACACTATCGGCGCAAGTTTTCAAAGAAATGCACTATACACAAATAACAATATTTCCCCTTGCAATTCTTCTTCCTGATGCGACAACTTCCTGATGCGACAACATGTAATGTTATCAGAAATCGCAATTGGCAATTTCAACGCCTTTTGCCAAACTCCTCCCACTTGGGTCTTGCGATCCGATAAGCCGCGCGGACCTAACAACTCATCTACCCTCCTCTATAGTATTTTGGGTCCAAGCTATCAGAGTTTCAGAGTTCGGCGATTAAATGGTTCGGACTCGATACAAGTATGAGCTAGATTTAATAAGATTTCAGTTCTAGAACTTCATTTCGGCTAAGTCCTTTCACAGTTTTCCTGTGTAAAATAGAGTTTCCGCTTGCAGAATTCAACTATGCTTGTAAGGGAAACAGGGTGTGCTAATATAAGGATAAAACCACACCAACAAGCTTAAATCAAGTATTAATAGGAAAACAAGGCCGAATCACCATTAATAAGGTTCAAAAGAAAAGAACTGCAACCAAATACACATACAAATACTAGTTAATAGCAAACACAGTTCTGATGTACAAAAAGGATTTCGGAGGTCACCACGCCTCTGGGATCGACCAATACATAGAGGAAAACCCCGTTTCCTCTAAAAAATATGAGATAAATTCCTTAGGTCCAAATCCGATTACAATTGCACTAAACTTACATATATACTGGTTCGTTTAATAACCAACTTCCTAAAACAAAGGCTTAATTAAATATAACTATCAGTTCTGCGAGACATGCTCCTCAAGAACCTCCATTATGCCTAACTAATCCTATCTACTCAGCAAGGACATCTCCTCGAGAACCTCCACTATGGCTTAACTATTTAGCATTTATTATATCATGGTTTATTCCTAGATTCTATCTCTAGGCTAAACTTGAAAACATGGAAATTGATGGCTAAAGGATCCCACTGCTTTGCTTGTAGATTTTTTTGTATTTTTGGAATAAGTATAAATATTTTCCCTCCAAGTCTCATGCTCCTACATCATCAAGCATGGGGAACTCCTCATAGTCAATATTTAACGGGAGGGAGGTCCACAATTGGGATCCATGTCAAGTTGTTAGCTTGGATCGAAAATGGAGATTAATTGCAAGCCCCCCCTGTGACCCCAAGATTGAAATTATTACTTGCGTGGGGGCACATTACTAGTCATTTAATTAAGATGATATAGTGGGTTAGGGTAGATAGGTATCCATGATGGAGTCATGTAGGAATAATAGAATAAGAGGTGATGACATGGAAGCTTATGCGGATGGTCGATATGGAATCCACAGCTACATGACATTATTATTACACCAATATGGTGTATGGTGGGTCTTGGACCTTGTTGTTTACAATTGGTGTTGAAACAAGGTGAGGGATCTTGATGTCAAGGTGTTAAGGTGACTCAATGAGACAGACATATCGTCGTGATGGAACCACATAAGCACAGAAAATAATTGACACTGACATGACTTCTTACATGAACAACTGATGTGTCAGTTCATGTTTGCATGCTATCATGATGACATCATCATAATGATGTGTATTGAATCTTAGACCTTGAAATTTTTCAATGGTGATTGATTGGAAAAAGAGCTGATGTAAAGGCATTGAGATGATGTGGCTTGGGAGAGGTCCCCACCAAATCTCATGCCTTTTAATCTCAGAAATTTTCAAACAAGTAGTAGGAAGCTGAAGGAGCTCAATGCCAAGATGTTGATGTCAAGGTGACCTAGCATGGAAGACGACCCCAAAATATCTTTGACCTTAAAATGTTAGGAATTTCAAGTGAATAGAGGAAAATCCATGGAAGCCCAAAGTAGAGATCTCGGTAAGTGACATCACCTCATTGGGGATTTCTTTTTTAAATTTGCATCAAAAGTAAAAAGGTCCTTGAATAATGTGAAAGGAAAGTCCATATGCATGTTAAGTGTTAATTGAGGTGACACAAGCTAGTTCATGACCAACGAGATCTAGGTAAAACCAAAAAAGTTTAGGCAATTAATGATTTTCTCCAACAAAAACAGAAAGTGCATAGAGGGCTTATGTATGTTTGAATACAAACAATCAAATTGTCTAGTCCCAGGAAGTTGATGTGAAGAATTAAAAGTATATGGAATAGTGAAACTAAGGGAAAAAACATACAATGACTTCAATAGAGAAAAACTTAGCAACTAGATCTCAAATTTGAGCACTAAAGCAGTCAATAGAAAGCTATCAAATAGGAAAATACTCCTATCCATCTAGAATTTGTATTGAGGTAGGAAATCACTTGAGAATTTCAATAAAGAGTAATAGGTGGCTTCTAATGTAGAAATAACATAAGGAATGGAAGTATGCTAGATACTAAAAGGTCCTATAACCATGAATAAGATAGGAGTCAAATGGGCATGTGTAATGCTAGAATAGAGTCAAATGGGTATGGTGAAGATAGGATAGAGGATAGAGATATTGTAGAAATTGTAAGGAGACTCAAAATGGAAGTGCTTATCTATAAAGCTAATAATGAGAAGCTTATAAGAGAACAATAGTAGATTAATACCTAGATTGAACAAATTATAGAGGAGAATGGACCGAGGGTCCGATTCTTAGTGGACAGAGGAACATGACTTAATAATTGTGGGGAAAGGTGTTGAGGGTTCAAGGAACTCTAGGAGTGTTGTGGGACATCATAATTTTGTAGAAAGGAAACCCACTAAGAGAGACCATGTTTAATTAATGTTATAAATTACTTCAATTAGATCACTATGGCAGTCAAGAAGAAAACCAGACCTAAAAACTTTGGAAGGGGAACTTAGAAAGCTCAACCAACCCACCTTTAATGGTGAGAATAATAAGGAGGAAGAAGTTTAAGCTTGGATGTTGGAAATCATAAAATACCTTCCACTACATGATTACTCTTCCAATTTAGAGGCGAGGATCACCATTTATGACTTGAAGGGAAAATGAAATCAATGGTGGGAGAAACTTAAGGAAGCAAAACAATTAGATGAAAATAGACTTTCAAGGAGGAGGTTTATAAGTAATCCCAGAGGAAGTACCTATCTAAACATTACCATGAGAGAAAAATTCGAGAGTTCTTTGAACTCAAGTTAGGGAACATGAAATGGAAGAATATGGCAGAAATGTCACTAAATTAATGAAGTATGTGTATTTTATTAGAGATGAAAAGTGGAATATACAAATATATGTGAGTGGGTTTCCACCATTATATGGTGACAAGATTAAATTTTATCAACCATAGTCCTTGGATGAAGCAATGAGGAAGGCAGGGACGTAAAGAAGAGAAGAAATGTGGTTCAAAGAAAGAAAGTGTTTAAACCTTTAATCTTCAAGAACAATTATTGGACAACTTAGAAAACACAATCAACCCATAATGAACCAAAGAGGGTTGATTGCTTGGACTAGAAACAAAAATTAAACCTATTAGTAGTTGGGGTTGTGGAGGAGACTATTGAGACAAATATTTCCCACACAAAGAAGGAAAAATGAAGATGATACATGAAATCCAAAGAGATGATATAGTGGAGGGTGTGCATAGAAGTATTTCTAAGATCCATACAACACTGGACAATAGGCAAGTGGAACATCATGCACACATGGTGGAAGTAGAAGGTGAGTTGAGTAATCATCCCATTGCTATTTTAAGAAATTATGGATCTAGTCATAGTTTTCTTGGTCCTAAGCTAGCTAAAAAGTTTAAATTGAAGAAAACCAATCATAGTAGGACTTTGTTAATTCATTCAGATAATGGAGTTAAAAGAAGTATAATTGAATTGGTGAAAGAATGTGCCATAAATATGAATGAGATAGAAACAAATGTATATTTGAACATAATATCCTTAGGATCATATGATCGTCGAACATGAAATGGATGGGAAACCATCATGCAATACTAGAATGTTACAAAAAAACATTCACTTACATGGATGAAGAAGGGAAATAAAGGCAAGTGCATGGGATACCAAGGGCAATTTCTGTTAGCGAGATATCAATGATGCAACTCAAGAAGGATCTTATAAAAAGGTGCCAAATTTATGTATCCCACACAGAGAATATGGTTGAGGATCAAGCATGAAGTCTTGGTGGATTACCTATTACTTCATAAGTTTAAATATGTGTTCTAAAAAATTCTAGGGTTACCACCAAAAATATATATTGAATTCCCTATAGACTTGGTACTTGGAGTTGCAGCAGTGTCTAAAACAACATACATGATGAGCACACCAGAACTGAAAGAGTTACAAATGCAGATGTAAGAGCTCTTAAGAAAGAGATAAATTCATCCAAGTGTATCATCATGGTGTTCCCTAACCTTATTTGGTCAGAATAAGGATGGTACACTAAGACTATACATTAAACCTTGTTGGCTAAACAAGTTCATAGTAAATAATAAGTATCCATTTCCTAAGATAGATGATTCCTTTGACTTGCTCAGGGAGAGCTAAAGTATCTTTTATAATTGATTTGAAGTCTAGATATCATCAGGTGAGGATTAAGGAGGAGGACATTAGTAAGACATCGTTTCAAACTCAATATGGACATTACGAGTTTGTAGTGGTGACATTCAGGTTATCTAATGCACTAGGTGTTTATATGTGCCTCATGAATGACATTTTTTGGAATTATTTGGATAAGTTTGCTACTATGTTTTTGGATGATATCCTCATATATTCTAAATCTGAGGAAGAGCATGAAAGAGATCTATGGTTGGTGCTACAAGTACTTATATATCATCAACTATATGCCAAGATGAGTAAGTGCTCATTTTACCATGGAAAGATTCATTATTTGAGTCATATTATTTTAGAACAAAGGATAGTGGTTGACCCATAAAATATTAAAGAAATTGAAGAGTTCCCATCACCCAATGTGACATAGGGAAGGTATTTCATGGGTTTATTAGGCTATTACAAAATATTTATTGGAGGGGTTTTTACGATAGCCCATCCTATTACTTCCCTGCAAAGGAAAGGTGCAAAAAATGACTACTCTCATAAATGTGAAGAGGCATTTCATCACTTAAAGAGGTTGATAGCAAGTTCACCTATATTGAAGATAACTACCTAAATGAATACTTTATTGTGTGCATGGATGCATGTAAAGAATGATTAGGAGGATTTCTCATGCAGAATGGACATGCGATATGTTATGAATCCAGGAAACTCAAAGAGCATGAAAGGAATTATTCCACCCACAATTTTGAATTAGCATCCATCATACATGCCTTGAATATGTGCGGGAATTACCTCATAGAAAATAGATTTGAGTTAAGAATTGACTACAGTGGGTTAAAGCATTTGTTTGGACAACTACATTTAAATGCTAGGAAAATCATATGGCTAGAATTTTTGGCTAATTATGAATTTGAAATTAAGAACATAAAGGGGAAGGAAAATAGAATGGTTGATGCAATCACCAGGAGAGCGCAAAAAATGCATGCTATAGCCATAAGAACATGCAAATCCGATTTAAGAATCATAATTTAAAAGGCTAGAAATTCAGATAAACCATACATGGAAATAAAAATTAGCCTATATTAAGGCGCACTGTAGCCCAAAAAAAAGGATTATGAGGTGAAATAATATGGATTTATTTGATTATAAAGTATGTGTCATATTCCCAAGGGCTGAAAAAATTAGTGCTAAGTGAGATGCATATAGTGCCTTATTTTGGGCACCTAGGCTATTAAAAGACAATCTTAGCATTTTGAAAACAATACTTTTGGCCACCTATGAATAAATAAGTGGCTAATTATATATCTAGGTGCTTGAAATGCCAAAAGGTTAAGGGTGAACATAAGAATCTAGCAGGGTTTCTATAGCCAATATGCATTCCAAAGTGGAAATGGAAAACTATATCCATGGATTTTATTAGAAATATTCCTTGAAAAATGAAGCAACATGATTACATCATTATCATGGTGGAAAATATTAGCAAGGATTCCCACTTCACTTGAATGAAGTCAACACATAGGGCAACCAATGATACTGAGGTTTACATGAGAGAAATTACTAGGCTACATGGTGTTCCCAGGCAGTTGTTTCAAAAAAATATCCCAATTTTACGTCAAATTTTGGATAAACTTGTTTAAGATATTTGGGACTTATTTTAATTTTATTACAAAATACCATATATAGTTGGAGATTCAAACAAAAAGAGTTAATCAAAGAATTAAGGACATGTTGAGGATGTATGTGATGGAAAAATGATCAAAATGGGATGAATACTTGCATTTAGTGAAGTTTGGTCATAATAATGTGTATCAAGCATATTTGAAGATGAGCCGAGTTGAAGCCTTGTATGGAAGGAAGTGCATCATCAGTGAGTTGGGATAGTCTCATTGATAGGACCATTGTTGGTCTAATTTTTCTTAGGGAAATGAAGAGAAAGTGGAAATTAAACAAGATTCGAAGGCTACAAAGGATAGACATAAGATTTATCCAAATAAGAATAGGTCAAATAGAGAATTAAAAATTTGTGACCATGTCTTATTGATATTGGAGGCAAGGCCCTGAAATTATGCAGTTGTGCAAAGTTAACAATGAGACATTGTGGACCATTTGAAATTGTAGAGACGATTGGTTTGGTTGCATACACGATTGCATTCTTGCATCCATGCACATACATAATTTTTTTCGTGTTTCATATCTTAAAAAGTATGCTCCTGATGCTAACCATATGATTGATTAAAACATGATTTAGGTGGACACTGAGAGAGACTTTCATATCCAACTACGGTTTTTTTTTTATGACAAAGTCAAGGTGCTCCATAATTTAGTTTTTGCCTTTGTAAAGGTTAAATGGACCCATTTTTATATTTAAGGTTCTACTTTGGAGCATGAGGACATGAAGAGGGAGGGATACCCTCAATTTTTTGAAAAAATTGTTGTAAATATGTGTGTTTGTGTGTGTGTTGGACTAAGGACAATGTTTAAATAAGGGGGAGGAGAAAGTAACACCCCTTCTTGACCCCTTGAATGTAAATATCATGTAAATGTAGAACTAATCTAGTAAGCCAAGGTACATAAAATAGGTTGGTGAGCCGAGGACAAATTTTGAGGGCTTTGGTGCTCATATGCATGTGTGTATATGTGTTATGGGGGTTGTTGTACTCATGTGCGTGAATTTGTTGTGTTTTAGGGATGGTATGACCATGTATATATGTTCTATAATTTTCCTCTAAAATGTTCAATAATGTAATTATTATAACACATGCATATTAATAAAATAAAATGGCTCAAGATCAAAAGACAAAAAGGGAATGGGTAGTTGAGACTCCATGGATGAGTAAAAAAGGCACTCATGGTTTAATAATCATAAAAATTTCCCATGCATAGGACCAAAATCCATTGAGTCCTTAGGGCATTACATTCTGCATAAAATAGGCATGGATACAAAAGAGGCATGTTTGACATAGTGAAGCATGATGCAAGAAGGGATTATGCAAGGGATTCCTATATTGTGACGGGAGTACGAAGTGGTTCCTATTCATGATAATCGATATATTTCCATGGAAGTATAGTGATAGTGATGAAATGGAAGCCTATAAGGGTACCTATGAGACTCGTGAAGGTAATGTAATTCCTGGAAGCCACATGATTGTTGGTTTGAGGTAGTTGGGTTTGGTACCTTAATTATGTGAGGCTTAGAAGGGTGCCTAAAATGCCTATGATGAAAATGGAACTCCTAGAAGCCATAGGAACTACTGGTTGGAGGTTTTTGAGCTTGGTACATTGGTTGTGTGAGGCCTAGAAGGGTATTTAGAAGGCTTGTGAGGGAAATGGAACTCTTGGAAGCTATCAGATTACTGGTTGAAGGTTTTCAGGCTTGTTACCTTAAATGGTGATTGTTGTCACTGATCATGTACCATATTTTGAGTGAGTTCATTACCATGGAGTCAAATCCCCAACTCGGGGGTGACCCATTGTTAAAATAAAATGGATGACATGGTCTATAGCTGGTTGGAACATCGAAGGCATGCAACTAGTTATACTCGATTAAAAGATAAGTATTATAATTTAGTTTATAATTGTGTTTCCATTTAAAATATTTGGTATATTGTTATTAATCACATATGAGTATTAAATTTAATTTAATTTTTCATATGAATTTCATATTAGAATGCACATGGCATCCTTCCCAGAATAAGGGGAAAGTTTCCAGTACACGGGTTGCCAGGGCTAACCAACACATGATTAGGCCTCACAAAAGGTAGCAATTGATAAAAAATTGTATGGATTATGTTACAAACGGCATGTTGTACATTATGTAAATATCTTGAATGTATAAATAGCATGTCTTTTTCACACTAGTTCACTAATGTTATATCTAGATTTGGATTTTGTGGTAGTTACATTACTTGTTATATCCTAAATATTGGAAGCATTTCTTCTAATCAGATATAAACTCAATATGGACATCCGATATTTTATTAGAAGTATTTCTTCATGATCTTCCAAATTCCTAGATAGTAGATACATTTCTCATCATATATTACATCTAGATCTGGTCTAGAACAAAAAGTCTACACGTGTTATACTATGGAAACATCTAGATGTTGGATGCATCGTAACCTTATACATGTGTTAAAATGATTAAGTGTGTATTTAACCTTGGGTGTATTATTTAAATAAGAGATCCGTTAATTTTTAATTTGACATTAATATTCCTTATGTAAAGTAAATAAAATCAATTCCTATTGCTTCAAAAATATTTATCCACTAGGCTTAAGTCATTTTCATGAGACTAGTAATTTTGCTATCTGGAATTCTAGTGAGTTAGTTGCTTCTTGTTCCAAATATAGTTGAACTATGTTAACATTTAAAATAATTTAAATTTTATTCCAAGAAGTAATTTCTGATTATAGTCCTGTTTGGTAAAAATTTCACTTGCTTCTTCTGCATTGTAAACTAAAATTATTAAAATTGTGATAAAGACTTTAAATAAATTTTATTTTGAATTCCAAAATTTTATAGGAAAAATGTCAAGAAGGCTAAGTAACATAAATCCCTTGAGTTTAAGCCCAAATGAAGGAAATGAAGATTTAATTCCCCGAAGGTAAAGATTATAATGAGGAACATAACCCAAATTTTAGCTTTTACACTAGTACTACCCACAACATAGGGATGAAGGATTATCTAATATGGGAAGAAACTTATGAATTTTATAAGATGAATATTTTCAAAATGAAAATGAATCAAATGGGTATGAATTTGTATATATTAGAATATGAAGGCTACATAGACTGGCTCCCAAGCCAATAGTCCTTCCATACTATGACATGGTATATTGGATCCTTTCATATGTTGATATAATAATTTGTACTATTATAAATCATGAAAAGTTGGAAGCATGTTATTCTAGACTTGATGATATTCCTATAATGTATACACTAGAAATCTATGGATAGATAATTTTTGGTTCACTTTAAAAGAAGGTATTTGAAAGAGGAATTGATAGAAATCACTGAGCTTATTAAAGATTGGTTTCATGACCCTAACTCTTTCAAAACCAAATAGAAAAACAAAATTACCCAATAAAAATGTTTAAGAGACCACATATTTATCCATTACCATGATATGCATATTATATAGTGAGAATAACCATTAAAATTTTAAATTGGAATGGGTTCCCTAGTTTCACTCATTTGTGAAAAATGGAAAGCAAAAAAAAAAGTAATCGAACTCAAATCTTGTCTCGGCAACATCCTGTAGTTAGGCAAGATATCTCTTGAATCTCCTCCAAGGTTTGGGGTTGTATTTTTCATGTATGATTATTTAGTATATGTTGTATATGCTACTACTCCTTTTTCACTGATGAAGTGGAACTTGTTTCTAAGTGAAGAATCCATTCATGTCCATTTCTTAGAGTCATGGAATAGAAAATATAAAAATCATTTTTATAATATTTTTTAGAAGCAAGATATGATTTACAGGATATTGGTGATAGGATGATTGTTCTCATATTTTAGGATTTATGGATGTAGTACAAGTCCTCATTTATTACAGAGATATATTATAAATAGGTTATCCCTTAAGCAAATTGCATAGTATCAAACTATTGTCCATGGATATACTAAATCAATCGGTCAAAATTCAAAGAGGTTGTGGCCTACTTTCCCTTTAAATATTTGTATTTATTATTTATTAGAATGGAAATATGCAAGAGTGAAGGTTGTTATTCTAGAATATGTGTGGTTGTATAGTATAGGTTATTACATACATGACCTAGTAGACATTGTTAATCCATATTTGAAGTTAATCACATATGCCAAGTCATATGTACATGAAAATACACCTGTTGATTCCATTTTATTTTATGAACCATGTTCCTTAAAACTTATTGTTGCATAGTAATTTGTCACCATTTGTCACCGTCCCTGTTACCCCTCTCCCGCATCTTGGAGGACCCATTCCGGGACTTGTGAGAAGTGACAAGACTTGAAACCACTTGCATTATTCACCCCTAAACATGAGCTTCATATGCCCTTAAGACATCTCCTACTCATTGCCCTTAAAAACAACCCTTTTTGTATTAGCGTTGGTACCCTGTGTTATGCCCGCGCCAATGGGGAAAATCCTATTGAAAGGGCGCGCCATTAGCGCTCTGTCCCAGAGTCGCAATCGCGCCAACCATTTTGGGCAAAGTTTTGAACTAATCAAACCTCCGAAGGTTCTGTCCAACTCATTCACCACACTGATTCCAAGTTGAGTGAGGATGGTTTGGCTTCGAATCTCCTTGGATGAAAAGTAGTTTGCCACCATTCCATGGAAGTTTCCAAGTGATGAAGCCAAATCCATGATTGTGGGGGATTGACCTTATCTCTTCCTTTTCCTCTATAAAAGCTTGTCTCCATAGCTTGAGCAAGCTAGTTCTGACTCCTGTGGTAATACTTGTGCTGAAAGGAAGATATCAAAAGATTGGAGTTGCAAGAAGCCTTCTTTGTATCTATAAGGCTTTACCTAAGTAAGGAGACCTTGTCACTAAAGAGAGAGAGAGCTTGTCCCTCACCCCTTCAAGCTTTTGCAAGACTTGTGTAGCTGAGCACCCAGCCAAAGGAGGACTTGACGTCAGGACGCTGGTTGTATTCTCCTTTGTTGAATTATTAATAATAGATGACTATCATTATGGTTCCATTCTCGTTGTACTTGTAATGGTTGATGTTGAATTATATCCTTCCTGACTGATGTATAATTGCATATATTAGATTTCACGCTTGTGTTTGTGTTGTTCTCTTTATGTGTGCAGGTGTCCATTCATGCGGATAGTGGAGGATTGTGACTGGCCGAGGAAAAGGAACGTGGGCAACATCTCTTCTACAAACGAAAGCGTTGGAACTCAAGTAGGTCTTCGTCACCTACCTTTTATTTACAATTAGGAAATTGCGTGATAGCATTGTTTGATTGTTGCTAGACCCGTTCTAGGCTAGTAGGGATCGCCTCTATCCGTAGAGGGGATTTA
>APFE030836429.1:4378-21518 GCA_000404065.3 Pinus taeda
ATTTCTTTTGTAATGTTTTGGTGAATCCCTCTGAGTGAAAGAGGATGAATATGTCTCAGTAAATTCTCAGGTGAAAACAAAGTTTTGGTTTAATGTTGTTTTCGGTAAATCCCTCTAAGCAAAGAGGATGAATGTGTAACTGTGAATTTATTTTAATGAATGGAAATCCTTTATGGTGGTGAAATAGTCTGTTCTCAGCTATTTTTGAAAAAAGGTCCTCTGTGCAAAAAGATCCTGGAGCAAAGGTAACAGAGCATTTGCTCTGTGGTGTTTGTTTGTTTGTCTGGTTTTGGTATTTTCCCATTCCATTTCAAAAATACCCAACACGACATAGTGCCGAACGTGATCGTGGCTCAGGATGGCTCCGGAAAATTCAAAACGATTTCACAAGCCATAGCTGCGGCCCCAGAGAGAACTCAGAAGTGCTAAAAGATACGTGATCAAGGTGAAGAAGGGAATATATAAGGAGAACGTGGAGATGGGTAAAACGAAGACTAATATCATGTTGATTGGAGAAGGCATGGAGGCCACGATCGTCACAGGGAGCAGAAATGTGATAGATGGATCCACCACATTCAATTCCGCCACATTCGGTAAATCACCAACCCACTTCTAAATCCTTTGTAAATTCAGTTTTGCGGATTTAATCTCAGAAAATCCCTAAATCCTCACATTCCAAAGTATTCATCACTCCTTCCCTTTTTAGAAAATGATGCAACTATGTTTAACTACTTGAGTCCTTCAAGAGCTAATCTTCTTAAAATGTTAGAATGCAGATGCTGTAGGGAATGGGTTTATGGCACAAGACATGGCGTTCGTCAACACAGTAGGTCCATACAAAAATCAGGCGGTGGCTCTTCGAGTAGGATCAGACCAATCAGTCTTCTATCGCTGCAAGATTGCAGCACACCAAGACACATTGTACGCACATTCTCTTCGTCAATTCTACAGTAAATGTAAGATTTCGGGCACCGTAGACTTCATATTTGGGAATGCCGCAGTGGTGTTTCAGAGCTGCACTCTGGTCCCCAGGAAACCCGGTGCAAATCAGAAAAATGCCATCACAGCACAGGGCAGAACTGATCCGAACCAAAACACAGGAACTTCCATCCACAACTGCAAGATCACTCCAGATGCTGACCTCATTCCGGTGAAAAGGTCATTCCCAACTTATCTGGGGAGGCCATGGAAGGAGTATTCCCGAACGGTTTACATGCAGTCGTACATAGATGGTGTTATTCAGCCTGCGGGCTGGCTGGAATGGGATGGAGCTTTTGATTTTAAAACTTTGTATTATAGAGAATATATGAATACAGGGCCAGGATCCGCTACTGGAAACCGTGTGAAATGGCCTGGCTATCGGGTGATCAAAAGTTCTCAAGAGGCGAGCAAATTTACAGTGGCAGAATTCATACAAGGCAATTTGTGGTTGCAGTCCACTGGCGTCGACTACATCGACGGATTGACAAATTAGTGACGTCCCTAGACTTTTGAAGAAATTAGTCTATCTGTATTTCGTTTTCAACTTTTGAAGAAATTCGTCAGTGTCTGTATCTCGCTTTAAACTTTTGAAGAAGATCGTCCGTGTCTGTAGTGTCCGTATTTCGCTTTATATGGTTTTTGTACTATATCCCTGTTCCATGGAGTAATGATAAAATAAAATCATATTGAGCTTTAATAAATATTTTCGTAATATATTGTGATTGTGATAGCAACTCTCATCCAAGCAAAATCATCTAATTCACTGCAATATCCTAACGTAACTTTTATCCGGCGCTATACGCCCTAAAACAAGAACGTCTCATTTTACTACTATCATGCAAATCAGCAAAATTTTATAGCAGATACCGTAACTTTTTAATTATAGTGGTCAGCATTAATTTTAATTATCTTTTTTACGTCTCATTTTACTACTATCATGCAAATCAGCAAAATTTTATAGCAGATACCGTAACTTTTTAATTATAGTGGTCAGCATTAATTTTAATTATCTTTTTTACGTTCAGAACCGAATCTTAGAAATAGGCAACGAGGGCTTCTCCATGCATAAGCATTGCATGATAGAGAATTGTGAAGGACATTATATAAAACGGTGACTCCGGAGGATGTCTGAAGCGGTCCAGAACATTGGATAAAATTGGTCAGTATTTACATGAAGGGGTCATCTCTTCTCTTTCCTGCGCACTTACTATCCGCAAAAATAGGATTAACGAACAATATTACTGCAACAACATTATTGTTCATATTATTTCGAAAAAGCATACTAAACCCGCTATTGTTATATATCATTTCAAGAAAACGTTATTCAAAGTTGTTGAGCATGATTCTTATATTAATTTGGTAGATCATTTCAAGAAAACATTATTCAAATTTGGTATCTCTCACCTTAAAATTAAAATTTTATCTACTACCAAATAAAAAGTGGTATAATATCCAATAATATGATTTAAGAAATATCATATCATATAAAAAGTGAACTAATGTAAAATAATATATTTAAAAATTTTAAATGCATATGTGAAGTCAATGAAATAAGCAACACAATGTTATTGAACGATAAATCTTCTAGATCGATTTGTCCTTCTAAGGTGCTTTGTCATTATTTATTTCGAATTGTTTGTTCTTATCTTGGTATTTTGTATTTTGTTATTATGTTTTTTAGTTTTCTGTTGAATTAAAAGGTCAAGAAAGCTATAAATATTATAAAATTTTAGATTAAATTTGAGTATCAATTGGACAATGTTAATAAAAAATGTTTTTTATCTTCAACTCTTCCTGTCCCAAAGGTTATAGATTCTTGTATGTTGTGAATTGACTAATGCCCAATTTCATTAGAACTCATGAAATTTGTTCTAATTTTAATAATGTTTATTTTCTTCTTTATATTTTCATATAAAAGAATAATTTTGACTTTTAGATTTAAATAGTTTTTTGTTATCTTTTCCCTATAATCCCTAGAATTTTCCCTTTATTAATATTTTTAAATATTAGTCTGCTTCTTCTTCTTCTTCTATATGATAGTTTTCTCTTTATTTCAACAAAATCTATCTAAACTACATAAATTTAATATTATCATCACATCTATTATACATTTTTTGTGTTATATTCTATACATTTTTTACATATTCCTTGTTATATCTACTAAATAATAGCTATTCTTTTATTTTTTTAGTAAAAACAATTAACTTTCCACTAAATTACAACATTAAAACTTATAATTTTGAGATAAAAAATATACTAAATTAATGTATATAATTTCATAACAATTATTACAGAACCCAAAAATACTCTTTTAAAAAATAAATAATAGATTACTAAAATTTGAATGGATCCACAGTCATATTTGGTTTGCTATTTTTTCACGTCCCTTCAAATAAAAATAAATAAAAAACCTTATCTTGGGTTCCTTACTCTACATCGAGATTCCAGGATCTATTACTAGCTTTTAAAAATGATTACATTTTTTTTTAATTATATTAATTTATATCTTAAATATAAATTAAACGATATAAATTTGTAATTTTAATATAAAAAATATTTTACCAAAATCTAATAGGTATAATTTCAATAACAATTATATTACCAGGATCCAACGATATTTTAAAAAATAAATAAAAAGATAAACTAAAAATTTGAATGGAACCAATGTCATATTTGGTTTGGTATTTTTAACGTTTTTTCAAATAAAAAATCAAAACTCTTATTATGGGTTGTTTATTTTGTATCGAGATTCTATATGGTAAAATTTATTAATAGTAATTGTCCTTAAAGGTACAAAGATACACGGAAGGAATAGTAGATTTGAGAAAATCATCTTGTCAAAAATAAAGCCCACTATTAAATGCATGCTCATAAGGAAATTCTAAGTTCATAACTAAATTTTAATTTCAAAAAACCTTTTAATATCATAAATACTCATAAATTTTATTTATAAATTTTACAACTCAAAAGAGATCTCTATTTAATGTACCTACCACAAGTTCTTATAGTGTCATATGCATACTTTTATCAGTGATGAGAAATGAGGTCTTTTTGTCACCTACAAAATAAGATGTTATAATGGATTCCATTTTTCCTTTATTTTTCAGTGAGGGAAATACAGCATATGTTACTTGAAAAAGATATACATAATGGCACAATGAGAGTTACAACACTCTAAAGTCATGACAACAGGAAATTTCAGCCCTTGAAAAGCTAGAAATGCTAACATATGAGGCATTGTCTCTACACATTGAAGCCAAAAACTAATGTTCTATCTTCATAGCTGGAAATCAACATTTGGCATTTGGGCACAGGAAAACATTTAACATTTGGACACATCCACATACTGTAAAAGATAAATAGATTGAACTTGTAAAAGGTAGTTTTTCTTTGTTGGTTATGCCATACTCTTAGTTTTGTATCCCTCCTTTTATTGAATAGAAGAATACAAACTCGAGTAATCAAAGGCACCTCTCATATAATTATATTCTAAAACCTAACAAGGTTCTCAAAACTATTGAAATTACACACAAAAGGAAACAAATAACAATTTTAATACAAAAGAACATGAAAACATTTTGAAGCAAAGTTTACACGCCTTCATGATTTGAAGGACAACATAAAACTCTTTTAAAAATTTAGATATCTTTAAATGTAAAAAGATATAATTTAATATATATAAACATTTCCAAGTTCTCTAAATGTAAATGTATTAGTTTTGATAATGTATACATAAAATTTTAAAGATTTATATTTATCTTATTTAGAATCCAAAACAAATATTACTCATTTTTAAAATACCAACTATAAAGATGCATAATATTATTAGAAAAATCCAAATTTATAAAAAATAATTCATTTTTTATAAACATTTAAAAAATCATAATAATAATATAAAACTATCTTAAAAATTAAAAAAAAAAAAAATATAAAAACAAAAAAAATTAATTGAATAAAGTGCATTTAAAAATGGAGTAATATATATAAATATATAATTATATAATAATAAATATTATATATATATATAATCAATTATAAAAAATTTTAAAAATTATAATATTAAAATATATGTAAAAATTTTAAAACTTATTTTCAGTGTAATACAAAACAATGATTTCAATGTTTAATTCTGGATTTTTATTAACACAAACAAAATACAAAATATATGATGTTGACCAATTACCAAAACCAAACAAAAAATTAGTTGTATCATATTATTACGAAACTTGTTGTATCATATCATTACGATATATGAGGTTGACCAGTTACCAAAACCAAACAAAAAATTAGTTGTATCATATTATTACAAAACTTGTTGTATCATATCATTACGATAGAATGGCCTGAGGATTTTCATCCATAACCATATTACCGTAGATGATTTGACTTGTTATTTTTTTTTAAGTATTTTATGACACAAAAATTTAAATAAATAACTTTTTTATCTATTAAAAAAAATAATTATATAGAAAAATTTAAAATATAAAGTGAATATTTTGTATTTTATTTTTTAAAATAATATTTCATAAAAAATTTATCAAAACTTAATATCACCAAAATAACAATAAACAAGCTAAGCTAGTTTTGATCTTCAACTTGTCCTGACGATGAACCACACTGGTTGGTTCGAAAAGCGTCGACAAAAGAATACTTATGTGATTTTCGCCGAAGATTAGGTCAAAAATAGCCGTTGGAGTCTCTGCACATACTATTTAAACAAGCTAAGCTGGTTTTGATCTTCAACTTGTCCTGACGATGAACCACACTGGTTGGTTCGAAACGCGTCGACAAAAGAATACTTATGTGATTTTCGTCGAAGATTCTCTAAACAATATTAAAAGAATTAAATATATGATCTATTTAGAATACCAATCCAAAATAATGTTAATGTTAAAATACTCAAATATATGATTTATTTATGATACTCATTTGAAATAATGATTTGGATATTTAACTCTTGGATTTTTACCTATTAGAAACAAAATATATAATCCAAGCTAGTTAGATAAAATAGCACACAGCAATATATTCTATATTGTTGATGAGGAAATTTACACACATATTTATACAAGCAATAGTCTCAAGATAGGAATTCTATCTTAGACGTAGAGTAGTGTGGTTGAGAGATTCTCTCAACCACACACTAAACTAGGAGAAACTAAATTCCTATTATGTAGGAACAAACTCCTCAAATGGAGAATTAAGACAAGCAGGAATTAATTATTTCTAACTCCCCCCCTTAATGACTATTTCTCATGATAGTCAAATCAACCACCATCAAGAGAATTGCATGTACAGAACCTCCAAAACACAATTTGCCTCCCTCGGACAAATCCACAACTTCTCTGATCTGCCTCCTCTCCCAAATCGTCAAACGAAGATAAGGACTCCCGCAGATCCCCTTGAAGGTGAATTTGCGCGATCTTTCTATAAAATTCTGCACAATTCCGCACCAGCACGATTAATGGCCTAACAGACGTGCCAATTGTGCATCCTGGTGCGACCTTCAGCGTGAAATGCGCGCCAATCCCCTTCTACTCAAAAAATTAAAAATCATCTGAGTTCAAGCGAGGTGTTCTGCAGTCCACCTACTTAAGTGAGCACAAAGCTCTTGTGTACACGCAGCCACAAAGGCACCTCAAGCCACAGAGGTGATTTTGCCACAAAGGCAAGCTGGTCACAAAAGCACTTCAGCCACAAAGACTCTATAGATGGTTTCTGGCTCACCACCAACCCTCACTTTACAATGACAAAAGATGGTTTCAGGCTGACCATAAACCATTACAAAGTGGTTTTGAGATCACCACGAACTTTCAGATGCCTTTAAAAAATTTACATTTCATTCCACATTTTGGAGTTTCTGGGTACATACAATGACCATTACAACAACTTGACTTACTTATAAAATGCTAGGGAGTCTATTCCACAAACCACACTAATTCAAACAAACATCTACATTGTTGTCCACCATAAACGTTGTTGTTGCTCCTTTAGTGTCACTGTTGCACAAAACTAATATTTGGTGCAATTCAACATTATTACCCACCACATATTACATTTGCATCATCTTTCTGATTTAATTGTCTTGGATTTACCTGCATGATTTGTTAAAGTAGCTAATTCTAACAAAACAACTCCATTGAGTTAGCTAAGCTCAATGCTTATAATTACAAAACATTTATAAATACCAAATTTCACTGTTGCAGTGGCAGAATATTACCAAAGAAACTCAAACCCAATTGTTATGGCTCGTCAGCCCCCATTTCAAACTGATGGCCTCCATAGCACTTTTCCAAGTAAAAGAAATCCTCCGCCTTCATAAATTCACGGTCATATACCGCCGCCTCGTCCTCGTCCTCATTCTGGCCCCATTTCCTAGAAGTTCCTCCATGATCTGCCTTCCTAGGATCACGATCATATGTCTCTTCGTCGTTCCTTTTTCGCCTCCATTTCTTAGAAATCAAGTTCTTTTTGCTGTTGTTGATAATTGCGCGGCCTGGGAACTTGTGCGGAGAGTTGAAACCTATCAAGCCACGATTTTTCCGATCCTTGCAATGGAAATAGATAGCGCAAGATGCGGTAACCACAGCCACCACTGCGAGCACGCATGTGACCGCCAACAGGAAACCGCCCGCACTGGCCAACCAGTTCATTGTTGTTGACCCTCCTTCCAGGGCCAAAACTGAAAGCCACTGAACCATAGGATTCGATCCCGAGACCCCACAAGGCAAAAATATTTTTGTCAAAGAACAGATGGCTGAATCCACCTGACCATAGGATTCGATTCCCAAGCCTCACAAGCCAAAACTTTTCTCTCTCTAAGAGCAAATGGATGAAGCCACCTGACTATAGGATTTGATCCCCAGGCCTCACAAACAAATCCATTCTCTTTATTTCAAAGAACAGATGGTCAAAGTGAAGTAACCATAGGAATCGATCCCCGGACCTCATAAGACAAAACCTTCTCTTTCTTTCAAATAATAGATGGTTAAAGCCGCCTGATCATAGGATTCGATCTCCGGACCTTGTTGGACTAAAAAAATCCTTCTCTGTAGATGAAAACTTGCAGAGCACGAATACGAAATCGCCATTGCAAACTTCTGCATCAAGCTGGAAAGAACAGGGATGGATCTGCACCTTGAAACCCTCGTAACACGCACCAAGATGAAAATCCATGCCCAATACAGGCCAATGATCTATGAGACAGATTTATCAAGCAATTTTCTATATGTTGCATCCTCGATGAAGGATCTTTGCGTGCTCGAGCAATCTGATATCTACTGTTATCTGTTACAGCGTGAGAACGTGATCACAGCCATGCTGCCACTATGGCCTCACAACCACGCTTACTTGGCCTCCTGTGTGAAGGCACCAATTGATCCACCAATCGATTCGGATCTGCAAATCGATCCCCCAATCAGCCACTGTTTACATTCTAACTCGAAGTAATCTTCCAACTCCATGATCCACTTCACATCGAGTTCATAGTGCATAGAAAATAACTAATAAAGAAAATATAAGCACAACAGTACTGTGAGATACCATGATGGACCACCACAAAAGAAAGCGCCAGGCTCTTATAGGCTCTGAAGCTCTCATACCAAGATAAAATAACACACAACAATATATTCTATATTGTTAATGAGGAAATTTACACACATATTTATACAAGCAATAGTCTCAAGATAGGAATTCTATCTTAAACGTATAGTAGTGTGGTTGAGAAATTATCCCAACCACACACTAAACTAGGAGAAACTAAATTCCTATTATGTAAGAACAAACTCCTCAAATGGAGAATTACAACCATAAACAAATAGGAATTAATTATTTCTAACTTAGTTACTAAAATTATACAAGCTAGTTACCAAAACCATATCACTGGAAGATTTTTATCAAAAACTCATTTTACCAAAGGATTTTCATTTTGGAATTACTTTTATAAATGTTTACTTGGCCAAGATAATGATGCATAGTCAGCAGGAATACTCAAACTAAGGTTTGCAAATCCCAACAATCCCAACTGTGATTGTGACATTAACAAGGAGAGCAACGACCTCTGTCTGTATTTGTGTTTGCCAAACGATAATTATGGATTCACAGCACACAAATATTTCACGCAAAATATTGTCATAACTTTTCAATAGAAGCTGGATTTGTAATTCTTTTGATAACGGAAGAAAGTGTGACCAGAAATGAATAAAAGAAGAGTGCAAATATTTCATGAAAAATATTGTCATAACTTTTCAATCAAAGCTGGATTTGTAATTCTTTTGGTAACAGAAGAAAGTGCGACCCGAAAATTGAAATGCATAATAGAAGCGTGCCCGGATGTTGAATACTATCAAGTATCTACAGTAACATGGCAAGTTGTTGCAAAATTGTTTTTAAAGGCTAGGAATTGACAGTCAAAGGTGTGGTTTTCCCATGGGAGTAGCATTTATTAAGGACCCATGGCTGGACTACTGAACTAATTTCTGTAGACCCGCCCCTCATTATTGAAATTGGTTGTGTGTTGCGAGGGATTTTCATGAGTTACCTCAAATGTCTCTCTGCCTCAGGGAAAGGCTGCGAAAAAGTGCAAGAATTATATCGAGTTTGTGGACAAGGAGATTCGTAAGGCTTGACTATGAGGAAAAACCGGAATTCTCTGAAGAAGTATTCTAAGTTGTATTTGATTCATGAAGACGGGGACAATGCCGTGCCGGGAAAGGCTCGATGTGGCATCAATAGCATAATAGTCCGCGCATGTATTTCCTAAAAATGGAGTCAAATCAACTGTGAAAAACCATGATAGTTGTTTTTCCAATCGACGGTGGAAAATAAAAAGGTAGACAAAAGTCGGTGGTGATCTCTTTCAAAAGCGAACACGTTGCTATAACTAGCTTTCCCTATATGCAAAAAAAATTAGATATATATTTACATTAGGAATAGTTTAAAAAAAAATTTAAAAAAATGCAATTTTTTAGGCATATATTTACATTATGAGTAACTCAAAAAATTAATTAATGGGATAAATAAATAAAAATATTTAATTAAGAATATTTTATAATAGAGAAAATTTACATTGACAATAAGATTTGTTGATGTATTTTAAATACTTAAAATAAAGTGAATTAGGGAATTGGACTTCTAATAATTTATATAATCTAGTAAACTACTATTCTAGTTTTAAGAGAAGGAAATTCATAGTGTTATTTAAATATTTAAATTTTAAACAATATTTTTGATATAAGGGATTATTAATTAATAAATAAAATAATTTTGAATTAAAATATTAAATAGGTATAAAAACACTATTCAATTTAGAAATTTCAACACTACAATATTGGTGATAAAATTGACATATTTTGTTAAAGGCTAGAGTTATTTAGAAATATTAAAAAAGCATTGCAACACAATGATTATTTTAATTTAAAATTAAATTTAAATTGGGTTTCCAAACATATCATGTTGCATATAACTTGTAATATTTTTATATTTCCTCAATCCTCTAAATTGATAAGTGATGTATACCAAGGCTATGTTTAAGATGAGGTTGACTCAAAAACACAACAAATAAACACTCAACAACAAGCTAGACCATATGTATATATATAGTCGACATAATTTCTAAAACCCGGAAGCTACTTCTAAATCAAACTTCATTGATTAATTAGTAAGCATAATTCTTATAGGGCTAATCATCAACAACTCTTATATCATTATTTGGTCATAATGGTCAGTTCTAAATGAAACTTTGTTGATTAATTAGTGAGCATAATTCTTATAGGGCTGATCATCAACAACTCTTATATCATTATTTGGTCATAATAGTCGTAATTGACCGTTACTAATTCTCATTACTAATTATATTGGCTAAGATATATCTAGTCTAGTATGCTTGCTCCACTTAATTGAATTTTAAACAGATTTTCACTAGGTACACATGCTTTTCTTTAAAGAAGCACATATCTCATATATACTTTCCTTTCATGTGAGTATATACATTATAAAATTTGCAAAATTTAAAATCTGCATTAATTGTGCATTGCAATGTAGGAATTATGGGTTTCTTACCATTGTAAAGCCCTACTTTCCATTTCCAATGAATTTCACTATCTTATAACAATATAAATAATGTTCATATGTTGGATAAAGAACCATTAACCATTCTGATACCCTTATACCAGAGCATTGATTAAGAGTCAAGCTTCGTAATCTTATAATTACTTTTTACATAAGGGATAGGTACTAAGAAGCACATTACACTTGTCTTATCTTTACAAATTTAGTTTTAAATTTATTTATTTTTTATTTTGTTGTATAAAAAAATTAAAATTTTAAAATCTAAAATTATAATAATTTTATTTTATATTATTATTAATTATTATTATAATTACGCATCAAAAGGCATTATTACAAATAAGCATTTGTAAAAATTAAATCATAATTAAATATTATGACTTTGATTTTTTATTCTCTGTAGTTATATTTCTTAATTCCCATTCCATAAAAAAAATAAAATTGATTAATAAAATAATAAATATAAGTTTCAAAAACTAATCGTGTAATACAGCCATTACTTAATATATTTATTTATAATAAATTAATATTCGAATTAAAAATAATGACTTTCATTTTGTTCTTGTAAGTATATTTTTCGAATTAATAGAATTTTTAATAATATTTGATTTTAATAAATTAGTTTAAATATTATTTTTCAAAAAGAGTCTTTACTTGAAATTATGGTCTCTACATTTCTCTCTATTTAAAACATCTAGTCCTCATGATGAACCACACTAGTTGGTTCTAAATGTGTGAGCCAAAAATTTATGTTATGTGATTGCTACCGAAAGACTTTTCTTAATGCATGAATTCAGAAATTGTAGCATTTTCAATTTGCATGGTTATAGCTTCCTTTGTTATTTCTAATTTTATTTATCTATGTTAAGATTATATAATTTGAATTTGATTTCAAATTTAATCACAATTGTGTTTAATTTGAATGCAATTTTTAACCAAAATTTAAAAAAATAAAAATAAATAAATAGATAAAAAATAAAAATAATAAAATAATAATAAAATAATTTTAAATATCAATATGATTGTACATGGTTTTTACATTATTTTTCATAATGATTAAACACCTTTTGCAAGAATAGTTAAAAAGACCAAAATATTGTGTTTTTAATTATATTAGAAAAATACAAGAGAGCCAAGAGAGATTATGCACACAACAAATCACACACTCTATTTATTGGTCACATAAGGCAATTACATATATAAGCATTAGATCATTGACTTCTAGATGATAAGATCGGAAGAAGGTGGATCTATGACTCATAGACAACTCACACACATAGGGACATAACTACTTCTAAAATGATACCTAGGGACACACAATGACAATTCACAACACATGGAAGCATTACTTCCAACACACTCCCTTAATGCTTACATGGAAAAAATTTAAAACACATATTATAGCAACAAAGATAATCTTTGTCTGACGAGCCTTGATCATCAATCACATCCACTCCGTAATCTTGCAAACTCTGCTCTTTCACCACCACATCTCTGAGTTGTTACTTGACCTCCATTTAAATCTTAACTACCTCTGACCATCATGATGAACTTTGAAATATCAACAATATTGACACATCACCTCGTCGGGGGTTCCACAATAAGAGTCTTCAAGTAATGAACCATCCTATGAACCAACAACTATCTGTCGAATATTTCGCTTTCGGTTATTTGTCAGTTGCTAGAATGGAGGTTTGGATATTGAATGTGTTCAAAAGTTGATCAAACAGCTTGACCTTACTAACACAAGAATTGATATTTCTAACACCAGGGCTTCCAGTGTAAGAACCACCAACATTTTTTATAATCAAAATTGAAAGAAATAGAAAACTACTTGACAAAGACATTTCACAACTACAAACTCAATAATCATCAAATTATCAACTGTCATTTAGGCATAAACAAGTCACCATGTCCCTCCTTAGCACTGGTTAGAATTTTGTCATCTGGTACAATATTTGTCTTGGAGCTTTCTCGTCTTCATAAAGCAAAATTTGTTAGAGTGGTCAATTCCAATAAACTTACACTCACATATTAAGCTGACTAGTCTTAATATGTTTAAAATGCAAACTCCAAAATTTGGGATCATAACAAGATTGCAACATAAACATTTGACGTAGAGATCTCTTCCCTGCAGAAGCGAAAAATTGAGATTTTCCTCTAATTTTAACACTTTTGACATATATCATTGGCCACTTGAAACTCCTCTGCCCCAGATCTCAAATCCATATTTGTGTAACAACATGTACAGTTCCTCAGCATGATTTTTTAGATTTATAATATGATAGTGACCACAACTTTCACAAAACCATGTAGGCATGAATTTAACTCCTTTGTAGGTTACGAGTAGATAAGAACAAATAAAACTTTATAGATAGCAGGATAACATAAGGATATGAATATGCTGGAAGAAGATGCACGCAAACAAACATATCTACACACACAGGATAAGAAAAAAAAAAAAAGAATCACAAACTAAAAATAAACTCTCACACATCTATACTAATATGTACAGAAATAATAACACTCAGCGTTCCTCACATATTCCTGGCCCTCCCTTAAGGGATTCAAGTGAGTACCAACTCTGATACCATATTAGTAAAATAGAAGAGAGCTAAGAGAGATTATACACACAACAAATCACACACATTGTTTATTGATCACATAAGGAAATTACATATATAAGAATTATATCACTGACTTCTAGATGTTAAGACCCGAAAAAGGTGGATCTATGACTCATAGACAACTCACACACATAGGGATATAACTACTTCTAGAATGACACCTAGGGACTCATACTTACAATTCACAACAACACATGGATGCAATACTTCCAACAAATTAAACACCCTTCACAGGAATAGTTAAAAAGATGAAAACATTGTATTTTTAAAAGTTATAAATACTTTAATCGTTAATATTCAATTGGGATTATCATCATGAGCCTAATTGGAATGATGCTCAATAATGGTTAATTTGACATCCAACGTATATCCATTTATTATACTTCAAGAAAAAAATAGAAAAGAGCATACAATTTAGAAAGATTCTATTTCAAGATTCTATTGGTTGTTATTATTATTAAGCATTTAAATTAAAGAATTCTAGTTTTGAGTGAGTTTCTAATTACTATCTTTGTTGAGGTTATATGAATTCAATTTTATTTTAAAAGGATTTTTTTTAAAGCCTATATTGTACTACTTCACAAAATGAAAATTTTCAATATATCATTTATCCAATCATTGTTAACATGTTTTATCATGGCAATCTGCTCATTGGGAAACTAGATATTTTTTACCACATTCCTATAGAATAATTAGTCCAAAATTGCAAGATTTTTAATAAATTTAACATAACTAGAGTATCTACTGCATAATTAAAATACAAAAAACTACCAAAAATCATTTAATGGTTAAGATTAAGAAGAAGTAACAAGTTATGGATTTGTCACACTAGATAATGAAGGAGAAGATTTAGTGGCAATGCATGGGATATGATGTTCCATTTGAGCCATACAAGCATCCATTCTCTCCATATAGAATTGTTGATTTATTTTTTCTCATTTCACATCCTCAAGACTTGCGAAAAGATTGTACCTATCGACTTGCCTCTCAATACAGACCCTACCTAACAAGGTTTTCATTTTCCAATACAGATATAATGGCAGGAAATATTTCTTTTTCAAATCCTGGTGTGACCATGGTCAAGAATCCATTACCAAATTTCCTCTATAAGCTCCAAATCCTATAAGGTGTGTATGTATCTCACTAACATAGTTTCTAGGTGCTAGATTACACTATGATTTTCTAGGGTGATATTTGAATGGAAGGTCTCAACAACCTCTTAGTCTTATTGTTGGGCTCAGTTGTGGTCCTAGGGACCTCGACATACTAATAATGCTTTCAAGGTTAAACACGACTCTAGCTAAGAGAGTGAAATTAAAATGAATAAGACAAACAAACAAACAATGATAGGATAGGGAGGGAAATTCCAAAAGGATTCTCAACAATGCTCAAGCGAGATAAAGACCAACAACCCAGAATAGTCATAAATAGATATAGACAGAATCAGGCAATAGAGACTAAGACACAACCCTAAATCTAGTAAAGGGACCTAGTGGAATAAAAATCTAAATTGAAAAGTGGTCGTAGCCAAATAGAAACCCAAATCACAATGCCTAGACTAGCAGAAAATTTTAAACTAACAATCCTTACACTAAGCAAGGATGTTGCAGCAAAACTAGAGGGCTTTAGAATTAATCGAAGAGAATCAACCATCAATTGTTGCGAGTAGGAGACCAACACAACTCTCTGAGAACCATAAACACTGAAAGCGACCAATCTCCATAAATCTCATGTATCCACACACCTTAACCTCCTAACCCTCTTTCTTGACATGGACCCATTGAGAACTAGAGCATAAATATTGTTAGCATGATTATTAAAGAGATTCCCTTTGGGTTTTTGGTCCACTAAACATGCTCTCGAAATTCCCCACTACCAAATTTCTAAATTAATTGTAAGCAATCACAATGCTCAAGCCTAAAATTCGCCATAAGAGCAGGGCAAATTTCTCTCAAAGGTAACATGTGATTAACTTGTAAGGATGTAATATAACTGGACCTGTCACTCCCCTTTATGTCTACAATTGACATTCATCATGGATAGTATGTGATAGTAAATTTTCATGTCTTTGCATGCATGGTGGTCTCCACGACACCCCCACCATTTAATGTGCTTCATTCTTCAAGATGGTGAGCACAACGCCCCAACCCACCATTCTCCTCAAACCACACCTTAATCAAGGAATTTCAAGAAATTTGATTATTAAATTTTCATTTTTCTTTGACTACTAATTTTAGTAATGATCTTGGAATATTCATCTTGTAACTTCTCTTGTGTCAAAATAAAGTGTAAAACACATTAGTCCATATTTTTGGCCAATTATGAAATCAACATAGTGCATGCCTAGGGAAAATGATATGGACCTACAACCTATGTAAAATTTGAACCCGTGACCATTTTTTTTCTTACAGATAGTGTTCTCATAGGTTTTTTTTGTTTTTTTACTATTCAAGGTGGCACATGTTTCTATCTACAACTAAAACTGTACTTATGCTCCATGTGGTTTGTATCTATTGGTTCTCTCACATTATACAAAAATTCTAATTCTTTCTATGCTCTATCTCCTTGCAACATGTTGGTATCACGCTTCCCCAAAAGAGAGAATCATAGCTTAAGATACCCATAGATTCCCACCATGTATACATTTGTGTGGGAATAGTTCATGATACATGGATCTCAACAAAATATCAATCCTATTCAAGCACAAATTTTTAAGGATTCTATGCCAATCAGGATCGTTGTGTGTTAGCCCTCGAACTATATGATTTCATTCTCTCATTTGGAAAATGTGTTTTCATGATGCTCATGAAATTTCATGGTAGCCCACAAAGATTTGATGTGATGAGGAATTTGTGGAATATAAAAAACTCTCCCAAGGTCAAAGACTACTATTAGCACAAGTGATAAGACACACTACAAATGAGTATCGTATCAAAATGACCCCTCAAGCGTACAGAAGGTGTCAAAACATAAGATACACTCAATGACATGTTGAGTCACAATCAATATAAGAGTTACACTAGCGACTTTCCAGGGTCACTATGGTAAAGATGAGGTGACATCTACTGGCCACAACAAAACTAGGTAGCTAATCTGGTGGCAATGAAGCATCAACATTCTTCTGAGGATCAGGTTGTTCTGATATCAAATCATGGTTCACCCCTCAAACTAGATGGGTTGTGTGTTGGTCATGCATTCATGTTAGTTTCTTATGTGTTTCTTGTGTTGTAAGACAATGTGCTTGTTGTATTTGTATGGCATGGGTCATGGTTGTAATGAGGTTTCCATGGGAAGTTAATGGTATTCTTGTGGAGTACATCACCATAAGTGTGTGTTTTATTATGCATTGCTTATGAACATTATTGTTCACATGTGGTGAAGTATACAATGACGTGGTCGTTGTTGTCATGGATGAGGTCAGAATATGTGTAGTTCATATCGTAACGAATTGATGATTAGACTCTAGC